>JAHBMJ010000838.1:0-14601 GCA_018398765.1 Chromera velia | reverse complement strand
CCCGGCTGCCTCCTTCTCGTCCTCCTCTTCTTCTTCTTTGTTTGGGAAGTTCATCTCCTTGAAGTACAGTCCATCGGTCCGGGGCATTTCCGCAAACATAAAGCCTTGTGCAGCAATTTTGATTCGCCGGAGAACCTTCGTCCTTTGTTCACCTCGATTCTTGCGTCCTTAATTTCTGCTTGCAGGGAGAACGGGCCCCCAACAACGAGCCCACGCGCACTCTGCGTGATGTTTTAGGTCGTGGGAGTCGTTACGTGAAGGAGAAGGAGGGCCAGTGGTCGATTTTCTTCGGACAGAACATGGTTCAGATTCCTCCTAGTCAGAGGGGAAGGCTGCCTGCTGCATTCGATGAGGCGTGGGGGACTTTGAGAGTGGCAGACGAAGTCAGAATCCTCAAGTGGCAGCGGGCAGAGCTTGTAGCACACATGAACGCGGGCCTTAATTAGTGGTTGTTCTTCGAGCTTTCTATACTAAGCCAGTGACAGGCACTGACATCTCACTGATGATCTTTGTGTAAAACTCTGGAAAGGCAACAAGAAAGGCAATGTCGAGACATGCCGTGATATCTTAATTTCTTATACAGTTTTTAATGAGTTTAATGTAGTTGACTATACTAAAATAGTTAACTCATTTCTATAGAGTTATTTAGTGTTAAATTAGTGAGACTATTGCTTATGTAATTAATTCTGAAGTTATTCATAGGACCGATTCTAGGCCGTAGCTATCCTCCACCAGCGTGAGGGCCGACATTTTTTTTACAAGTTTTTCTAGAATTGTTCTTAATTCAGGGAGAGAGAGAGAAAGAGAAAGAGAAAGAGAAAGAAAGAGAGAGAAAATGAGAAAGAGCGACGAACAGGCACAGATTTCGCCATTTTCACAGAGGGATTAAATTTTCATTAATGTGCACCAGAAATGCCTGAAATCGCAGTATTGAACTTCCTTCACTTATGGGATCCACGTCAATCACAGCATGGTCTGGAAATTGATTGACTTAACTTGGCGTCTACCCCGGCCCCTCTCCCTCATGCATTCTCAAGCAGACGTGCTGAGGGGATCTGAGGGGAATCTCAGCCCCCCCCCACTCGGAGGCCCCACACGTACAGAAAGAGAGACTCAGTCTGACTCGATCCACAGAGGATCGAACCAATGATCATCGAGGCACCTGATGTTTCAGTGTAGTCGAAGGTTTGGAACATCAAGGAAAGGACCTTGAAACAGTGTTCATTATTACTCCACGCGAAATTCACTTATGTCGAGCGAACCCAAGTCCCTACACAGTAGATGCACACACCCCACTTTTTTGTGGCAAGCATGCACGCACATGGTAGGTGGGTGAGATCCTGCAATATTTGCCCCATGTCAGCAATTCATGGTCAAGGATTCGTGCAACGGAGAACAGGCCTCTCTCAGCACGCATGGCTGAACATGCAATGAGAGCGTGTAACAAGGCAGAGGTGTCAAAGAAGCGAGAAAGCAAGAAAAAAAAAACAGAATAGATGTATTTACGTGAGAACGGCCCCACAAAAAAGCACGCGGCCAGACATTGCGATATCTATGCAGATGGCCCTATGATGAAGGCCACGCATTTGACTCTCTTCATCCCTCCCTTTCCCTTCCTTACCCAAACCCCTCCGTTCTCTCGAAGCCCCCCTCTCCTCTTAACAGCAAATGCAAACGGAGAGTCACAAAAGAATTCAAACGGCAACATCGGGAGCGGAAGCAAAGAATGAATTTCCAATCGGAAAGCTCGTTGGAAGCATCCAATCAAGCTTTCCTCCTTACTCTGTTCTACCCGGCCCTCTAACCTCCTCCCCTCATTCTCAGGCAGACTGAGGAACTTCAACCTCACCCAGCCAGAGTGCGAAAGAGAGGGCCCCCAAAACGCCGCAATGGGGCAGTAGAACCCAGGGTCTAGAACGAGGGAAGCAGAATGCAACGCTCTTTGTCATCATACCGCACCCTCTTCACTCACGTGGAGCGGACCTCAGCGAACCCCAATCCTCACCCTGTATATGCACACCCCCCACTTTTATGTGGCAAGCATGCACGAATACGGTAGGCGAGGGTGGTCCTCCATGAATACTGCCGATTGCTCCATACAAGCATTAGATGACCAAGTATTCTTTCACAACAAAAATGGAAGCCGAACACGATTGTGCACGGCTAAGCATCTACTGAAAGCATGCAATGAGACAATGAAGTCAGAAGTTAGAGAATGCGAGAAGGTAGAAACAAACGTCCCCGGGAACGGGTCCCACAAAAACACACCAAGAAACATTGCGATGATCACAATATGCAGACTGTTTATTTTTCAGCCACACACCCAACCACCCTCTGGACAAGCACGTGTAAAGAGGAGGGAGAGTTACAAAAGAAACGAGAAAAGGGACGCATGAGCAGGAATGAGAAAGACAAACAAGGCACCGCTCTCTCTCCATCCCTCACGCAACCCCTCCCTTCTTCTTTTCAACCTTCACCCCATAAACAGCGCAAGCTTGGGGTATCTCTCCCCAATCCCTGGAGAAAGACAAACAACATTACTCTGAGAGTCTCCGTGAGTCTCCTCATCGGGTCTGCCTGCCTGTCCGGTTGAAGTTTCCAATCGGAAACCTCTTTGGAAGTCCTTTTCCCCTCTCATACACCCACCAACACACACACACACACACACACACACACACACACACACACACACACACAGAGCAGACCGAGCTAACTACATGTGGATACCTGCCCAACCAGGAGGTCCCACGTTTGCGCACAGCGCCCTAAGGTTCGCCACAAGCCTTGCAACACTGTCAACAGCCATTGTCAGGAGGGGCATCCATACACGCCAATGGATGCACACAAGCCGCAGCCAGTTGGCCACGCAGAAGAATGCCACCACGCAACTGGCGCCGAAGTTGAGAGTCCGCCACTGCAGAGCCCGAGACAGTGACACAAACTCGAGCATGAGACTGAAGGCGTTCAGCGCTCTGTGGACTCGAGTACGGAAGGAATCCGACCACTCGGACCCGCACAGAAGCTGCAGGGACTTGCCGTTCTCGGGCCTGAAAAGCGTGCATGCCAGCAGTGCTGCCAGGATAGAGAATCCGGTGAAGGAGTCTATGTGGAGGGAGTGGCGGAAAACCGTGAGGAAGAAAGTGGGCCCAAATGCCACCCTGCACTCCCGCAGGTAGTTCTTCAACGACTCTGGCCACCGCCAGAACTGAGTCACCGCAATTACTAGGGCCAGACAGCTGATGGAAGAGGAGTCGAGGTCAAAATTCACAAAAAAGGACGAGGGGAAGTAAAGAAGATAAACCGTGGCAGTGACAAGAAAGTGTTTGATCTTGTCCCATCTTGCACGCAAATTCCAACAGAAGTGGTCCCATACTGCTGGAATGTAGTAGGCAGTCGTAAATGCAAAGTCTTTTTTCCAGTACGCCCCCCCCAAGCAGCTGAGAAAATACAGAAAGACGGAGACGGCAATTTGATAGACCGCTTCCATTGCCTTGATGGACAGACTCTGTGTGAATCTGCTGCGAGCCGAGAAAAGTGGATTACCACAAAAAAACAACGACAAACACACTGATGAATGATTCCTTTTTTCTGTCGATTCGTCCCAGCTTAATTACAGTCCATCCGGCTTTCTTCATCTTTCTTCCAGAAGTCAGAAGATCTCATGCAGAATCTTTTTGTCCCTAGCTTTTTTTTTTTTTGCCGAAAGGATTCGTGCAGATCGAGGGCGCGCATCAGGCTTTCTAGACACCGCGGCGTTTACGGTCAAACGCCGCGGTGCCGAGGAGCGGCACCAAGCGCCGCGGAGCGCCCGAAGGGCGCACCGCGGCGCGCCGCGGTTGTAAAACCTTGAAGAAAGGGGGGAACCGCGGCGTGATTGTTCCGGTCTTTACCTTTTCTGAGGTAAGTTGAACCAAATTGATCAGCTTATGGGAGACCGGGGAAGAAGACAGTGGAGTTTTTGTTAGCAGTGGCAAATCATGCAGCAAGCAGAGTGAGGGGAGGGGAAGACTTTGCAGCAGTGCAGGGCCGTATCATGCAGCAGTACTTCAAAATTCTTTCCTGCACTTTGCAGAGATTTGTTGCAGTAAACGTCCTCTCCTCTATTCACTCGAGGAGGGGACGGAGGGGCCCGTTCCAGGCGGAACCCCTCTTGGCTTGCGATATGGCCGCGTTCTCTGTTCCCGGGCAGGGGGCAGGGGGCGCCAGTGGGGAGTGAAGGAAGGAGTAAAATAAAGAAGGAGTAAGAAGGAAATAAAATGAAGTCATCGGGTAGGGAGAGGCCAGCGGTTGCAGAGAAAGAAAAGTTTAAAGAAAAGACAGATGAAGGTACGACAGTTGAGTCCGGCGTAGTCAAAGGTGGAGAAAAGCGGTGAAGACATTACGCTCGAGGGCATAAATAGAAGAAATACTAGGTAAAGACGCGATAGCAAGGCAGGTCGTTGCAAAATCAACCCGACTGGATAGACTCTAGGCAAACAGGTCTAGGCACGACTCCCAATGCCGAGCAGTCTACGGCCGGTATGCTGGGACGTGCTATGCATCCCCGAACCGTCAGAATTGATCAGCAATTGATCAAATTAATCATTGAAACACCTTTAAAAAAATTTTGTGGCGCCTGCGGCGCGCAGAAAAAACCGTTTTGACGGTATATGGGGCCATGTCCCAAATGGGAGGGGGCGCCGCCGCGGAGGGGCCTGGAGGGAACCGCGGCGCAGCCGCGGTGCTAAAAATGCCCGCTCTAGAGAGCCTGGCGCGCATCGCGAGCGCGCGATGCATCGCGATGCCCATCTGAGACAGTTGAAATCAGTTGAAGCTAGCGTCGGAATCATTGCGCAAGAGATTGGCTCAATTTGGCTCACAGACTCAGGCACACGTTGCTGTGACTCACACGTCATCTCTGACAGGTCCCATGCAAGTTCACACATTGCAAATTTTGAGGTAAGAGGGATGTATGCTTCTGTCTCGTTCTGGCCATTCAAGAGTCCCTGAGCACGAGCTCATTCAGCTTAATTGATTTGTGAGCCGTCTATATCCCCTGGGTGTCAATTCACTGTGCAGGGATTTCGTTTGTTCTTGTGCGTCACACGCAGCTCATGATAAGACCAAAAGCTGCTCTACTGCTGACGATTATACAAATTACTAACGCGCGTTTCTTTTGTTTGGAGCCGATTACCTGCCGTCTCCTCACTTCGCCGTCTCCGTCTACGTCTTCCATTATGCCGAAGAGGGTCCTCAAATCGGCAGCCTTTCAGAAAAAACCAACCCAACTCCCTGCGCCAGAGAAGTGGCGGGAGGAGCTTCGACAGCGTGCGCAAGAGGTCTGGCCCAGAGAGCGCACAGTCGCGAAGCTGAAGGAGATCCTTATCTCTGAGGCCCACCACATCAAGTCCACCTCAACGGAACTGGACGGAGACGGCGTCCCGGTGAGGGTCCTGTGGTGTCCGCGCTTTGTGACCAGCAGGGACGCGTACGGAGGCACCGCGACTGCCCACCACGCGTGCCGTGTGTGCAAGCGCCACGCCCTGCACCTTCTCGGGAAGCACGGCCGCTTCGACCCCCGTTGGTGCCTGGAGTGCGGGGGCGCGTCTGGCGTCCCGGCGTGGTACTTCCACGATCGAAATGCTGACTGCTCGCTTTGCGGTAAATGACAAAAGGTGAGTGGGCGTTTTTCCTTTCGTATGCGCATTGAGCAAACGACTCGAATGGACCTGCGGCAGCTCTGACATGCGCAGGGTTGCAGGACGTTTAGATGGCGCTCCCAGGAATTAAGTCGCTCAAACATGCATTGGAATTCTATTCTATCCACGTGCAAAGCAGCAGCCCCTCTGTTTTATCCGGAAACGCCCCATGTAGAAAAGAATCACAAGGGGTGACAGTCTGCGTTCTTTTTTGTGCTGTGCACTTCAGCAATTGTGGTGATATCTGCTATGTTGCCTGACTTTGAATATACCAGCAGGGAGGGACCTGTACTGCGACAGAGTGATACGCACAACAGAGTGATATGCAGAGAGAAAATGTTTGTTTTTGTGTGCAGCCTCCTCTCATTTGGTTCATTGCATTAATTGTTTGTTTGTTTTGCTGGCTGTCCAGCCCCCAACGGATGCAAATCCGAACAATTTCATTAACGCCCGCAACTTCGTATACATGATGGCTGCTTGCAGAAGAAGGAGAACGACTTTGCGACTCGCTGTGTCCTCCCCCTTTTCTGTCCTCTCATTCACCTCTGTGTGGAGAGAGAGAGAGAGAGAGAGAGAAAGAGAGAGAGAGTCGTCGACTGAGAATTGAAAAGAGGGAGGCCGGAGGGGGTGTGTGCGATGAGTCAAAGCCTGATAAAAGGGACCCTGTTTGTCCTGGATGCCTCATTTACTCCTCCTTATGCATTCCTTTTCCCGCTTCTTCTGTAGCTGTCCCTTCTCTTCGCATATGCTGTCCAGAGGGTGGTGGGGTGGGTGGGTGGGTGGCTGAAACGTAAGACATGCAGCCTTGGTCGTCTGGATCTTGTGATCATCGCAATGTTTCTTGGTGCGTTTTTTTTTTGTGGGAGCGTTCCCGGGGATGTCTGTTTCTGCCTTCTTGCATTCTGTGACTTCTGACCTAATTGTCTCATTACATGCTTTTAGTACATGCTCAGCTAGCCCTGCACAATCGTGGTCGACCTGAGAGTCGGCTTCCATTTTTGTTGCAAAAAAATCCTTGGTCCTGCAATGCTTGCATGGAGCAACTGTTTATGGAGGACCTCTACCACCTACCGTATCCGTGCATGCTTGCCGCAAAAAAGTGGGGGGGGTGCACTTTCACGGTCGGCACTGCAACGTACGGGGGTTCTAGACGTGAAAGTGGTCCCGAGCGACAGTGAAGAGTCGTTGAACTAGATTTCATTCTCCTTTCCTGGTTCAAAGGCTTGTTCTAAGCCTTTGACTGCATCGTCATCCGTGGTAATCTGTGGGCGCGTTGAGGCCTGCTTGGAGTCACCTAGGGAGTCACGGACCTAGGAAGGAGGGATAAAGTGAATGAGAGAAGCGAGCGAGCCCTTGTCGCATCATGACTCGCATGTTGTATATCAAATTGCATGATGTTCAGACCTGAAAGCCTGTTAGAAGAAAGCGTAGCGGCCAAAAGAAATAAATAGTCAAATGTCAGCCTAGACGTTATCGGGCGGAGCACGGTACACAGCTTCGGCGGGCCCCGAGGGCAGGTTCTGATACTTTATTACCGTAACTTCAGCATAGTTGAGCAATGCCCTAGAATGCCCCACTGTGCTAGCCTGAGCTCTGCCAACAGATAGACATATAGTGGGATCTAAAGCCTAGCGTAGAACTAATCAATCAATTATCTAGCCAATTATCTAATAAATTATGCAATCAATCAATCAATCAATGGATTTGTTAATAAATTAATAATAATACTATATGCTAGACTACATGTTTTCCTAATGGTGTCAGGAAGGCCCACGGCAGGAAAATTAAGGAAAATAGACTGAGAGTGGTCAATCATATTGTTTATCTAGGTTGTTTATTACGGACCACTTTACAGTGTCAATTAATTCATTTATAATTGAGTGCTACCAATTGTATTAGCGTTTTACAACAACTTTTATATGATAAAACCCTCAATCATCTTCTAGAGACTTTTACTTTGTTGAGTAATGTTTGAGGGTATTTGAGGGGCACTTTTGTGCAAGCGCATTTGCGTTTTGGAAGGCATGACGAAGCTAGAATCAACCCCCCCTGGTAAAAAAAGAAAAAATGCGTTATGCGAGTGCGTGCGATCTCAGGGCCTCCCGGCTGATCTGAGCATGCAGAGCTGAGCTGCCTCCCGAGGCGACATCGAGGCGACGTACATATGCCGGACCTAAAGAATGTACGCGTATCCCCTGGGCATTGATTTGTACCGACTTTTCAATAGGCCCTTGGCCCCGGCAAGCCCGCCACATCCGTCTACCTTATATGCCAGGGCCTTGCAAGCATTTTTTCATGCAGCAGCGATCGATACAAAGAGCATAATGAAGCAATTGTACACAGAGAAAGATTAAGCAGAGATTCTTTCCAAACGACTTAAGAAAGAAGTCTTTCAGCAAAGCATCGCTGTTAAACGATGTTGCTCATTAGTCTATATATTTTTCCGAACGAAACCCGACGGTTAAAAGCTTGAAATTTGTTTGTTTTCAGCACTTTTTTTCATGTGTTGCTTGACTTAGGAGCAGGGGGGAACAAACGTGGGTTTCGATTTCAAGCTTTTTGCCATTGTTTCCTTAGATGTCGCATCACTTTCTCTCTTGTTCTGCCTATTTGTAGTGACATGGACCTGCCTCCGGAGTTGATCACTGTTTGGAATGGATTTTCGAGTGGGGAGACTCGGCTTCTCTTTCTCTCCTTTGACTTTCTGGTGAGGACCTTGAAAGACCGGGATTCATTGTTGCGTTCCCGGCAGGTCTTGAAGGGAGATGGCGTTATCTATGGAATAAAAGGCAACACTGAGGAAGGGGACATGAAGCGGATCTACTGTGGATTGGGCCTTGCAGACCTGGAAACTGTGACTGCAGGTGATGTGGCGGATGCCCGTGCGTGGGGCAGAGGGAAGGAAAGATTCCTGGAGTGGAAGTACCACTTCAACCCCACTGACCCCACCCCCTGGCTGAAAGCATTGAAAGCAGACACAGTGGAAGTGTTTGTTCTTGCTGTTGTGCCCGGAAGAGTTTTGATGGAGGCTGAAGTTGATTGGATGATGGGTCTTTTTGCAGCTCGATGGGCTGTTTTTAAGAGCCCGCCCCTCACTCTGACCATTGAGAAGACTCCTGTGTGGGGATCCTTCATTGCTCGCGGAAATTGTCAGGTACGCAGACAAGTATAGACATTTTGCTTTGATTGCTTTATCAATATATGCTTGATTGTGTCATCTTCTGAATTCCTTCTTGCCATCTTATTGATTGATTCTTTTTAGTTGCTTGCGTACTTGTGTTGACAGAGTAACATGATCTAAATCTCTTTTTCGCTCTGTCTGACTGTCTAGTTGAATGCAACACCAGCAGCTGATAGATGAACAACTGATCTATGATTATTCTTTGCAGACAGAGGAGACCTCGTCCGTAGAGACACTTCTCCAGTGGGGGCCTTCGTGGCATGAGCGACTGATGACGGGACCAGACTGCGTTTGGACAGGACAGTTGGCCCTTGTCTGGGCTCATGTCTGTCAAGTATGTTTTCGCTGTGGAAAGCGAGTGTGGGAGTGTGGAGGCTTCACTGCTTGCCAAACTGAGACGGCAGTTCCATCAACAGTGCCTAACGTGCCCAACATAAAAATGGTTCTCCCAATTGGCCGACCGTTCAGGAAAGACATGCACCCACAATGCCGCAAGGCACATGTCCACTGCCATGAACCGAATACTGACTGTCTTTGGGCTCTCACAAACAAGAAAAAACGAGCCGCGGCCAGAGAGTGTGAGTGTGGGCAGGCAGTAAAGAACAAGAAATGTTTTTGCCCCAAAAAAGATCCAGAAAGTTAAGTTTTTTATCCTAAATTCATTTCATAAACTCTTATAAATACACTATAGAGACCTAAAACTAAAAGTAGGTACAAATCAATGCCCAGGGGATGCGTACACCTGAATCTTGCAATGATCCGAGTGCCAAGTTGCCAACATGTGCCAACAACTCAGATCAACTCAGTGATTCCAGCTATTAATATGTAAGTCGCGATCAGGTGCAGAGACGAGATAAAGCTTTTCAGCCCAAGCAGGGCATGCAGCAAAAGGTGCTACGGTGGATAGATTCTGACAAAATTGAAAAGTCAGCCCCAATTGAGGACTTCAGTGCAACGGGTACGGCATTGCCCAAGTGATCAATAGAGAGCGCTCTATTTCTTGGGTCTGCACGATGGCGTGCAGCAAGTACGAGTACGTGAAGCAGTTCGAGTCAGACCAGACGGCCCTGCCGAACTGCTGGATGGTCGTCAGGCTGGACGGGCACTGCTTTACAGAGTCAGTCTGACTAGCTGCCAGAAAGACCTGTACGTCTGATTCTTGTGGAGGTGATCCAATTTGGATTGGATGCGCACACCCGTCTACTTGGACCAATCGAGGATGCTGTACATCCCTCACATGATTCTTGGTTCATCTTGATCCGATGGCCCTGGCAGCTTGCGTCTGTATGTATCTGTTTGCAATTGTTCCGAGACGCTGCTACGTCCATGCATCTGCACCACCTGAGTGAACATGCCGAGTACCACACGTCGTCTATTAATACAGCGATAGACCGATTTTGTCGTTGTCCTCCTGAATGTACCTCAAAATACCAGCTGGGTACTTTCTCTTCTCCCTGCTGCCTCTTTTGGGCCGAGGAGGAGATGCAGGCAATGTTTCAACCCTTGTGTCCTCGTGCTCTCGACGCCAATGGGCGTTCTCTCTCACACCCAGTACTCAAATACGTTGAGAGAAAGAGAACGGAAGAATGGGTGCGAGAAGGGACGGGTAGATCACAGCAGACACCAAGCACCTGTACGCGCACGCAAAAGCCCTTTGATTGATGTTTTTCAGGGACCCCAAGTGCATCCTTTTCTTTTGCAGTATCCTTACATTCTCTTAGTGTGCATGTATGCAGTGTCCTTTGCAGTATCCGGTGTGTGTGTGTGTGTGTGTGTGTGTGTGTAGGTGTGTGTGTGCGCGTGTGTGCATTTGTGCATGTGTGCATGTGTGCATGTGTTTGTTCTTTCTGTTACAGATTCACCCAAGCTCACGGGTTCACGAAGCCGAACGACGCGCGGGCTCTGCAGTTGATGAACCTCTGTGCTGCGAAGGTGATGGAAACCTTCGGGGACGTGTGCATCGCCTACGGACAGTCGGATGAGTACAGGTGAATGCTTGCTTGTGCCAGGCCTGGCTGGGGGAAAGGGAAAGGGGTCAGCCGGGATTCGAATGTTCCCAGCAAGTGAAAAGAGAACTTCGGAAGAGTGCAATTGAACGTTTGGTGTTTGCGTAAAAAATCTTGTCATGCAGAGTTCCCTGTGGTTTGCAGAAAAGAAAAGATTCTGACCGAAAAGGACTCACAATCTGCTTGTAACAAAGGAAGGGTAGAGGAAGTCATCTCCTCCCAGAGATACTCCTGGATATGCGGCCTCGCATATTGGAAAGTTTCAGTCCCTGCTCAAAACACCATTCCTGCTCTCTCTCTCTCTTTCTCTCTCTCTCTCTGTGCAGCTTCGTGTTCCGAAAGGACTGCCAGCTGTGGTCCCGGAGAATTCAGTCAGTCAGTCGAACAGAGAAGAGAGCAAGATGATCCTTCGAGGAGTGAGTGCGTGAGTGAGGGGTCTGTCAGCTCAGTCATCCTATGCATGATTCATCGCAATGAATTGGTTGGATCAAGTCATGAGTCGTTCAATCAATCTGGCTGTGTGTTTTTGCGTCTTGGGGGATCTTTTTGTGTTTCAGTGGGGACGTGTGTGCTCATTCTCTTCACTTCTTCCGGCACGTTTTTGTGTCTTGTGTGTGCTTCCGAGCACCGCGCCCATGTTTCCCGCGTTCACGTCTTTCTCTGTATTTCCGTGTTGCTTCGTCTTTTTTGAATACACGTGTGCCTGCATGTACGTATTGACATGTGTGTGCTGTTCTCTGCAGAAAAATTGTGACGAATGTCGTCTCTCTGTTCACTTCTGCGTATGTATTCAACTGGCCCCGTTTCTTTCCGCCGTCTCCAGAGAGCGGAACGGACTCCTTGTGTTTGAAGTTTCCCCCCTCTTTTGACGCACGCATGGTGCTGTACCCTTCTGATGAGAATCTGAAGGACTACCTGGCGTGGAGACAAGTCGACTGTCAGTCAAGAAAGTGATCCAGAATGTTGCATGGTTCATTGGGCGTTTCTCTTGTTCCGAAGAATAGTGTTTGGTGCAAATGTTTCAACACGTGAAGATGAATCTGCGCAGTGGACTGCTCTGTATTTGAGTGCGTGTGAGAGAATCTGCGTCTCTCTCTCTCTCTCTCTCTCTCCCTCGTGTCTGTGTGTGTGTGTGTGTGTGTGCACATGTGTGTGTTCTCGTGGTCGTGTGTGTTCTCGTGGTCGTGTGCCGTTCAGGTCACATTAACAACCAGTATAACACCTGTTTCTGGGCCCTAGTGCAGTCGGGGAAGAAACAAACGGAGGCGTACGAGATTCTGCGGGTTGGTCAGGGAGGCAGCTGAGTTTAGTCTGCTTCAATCCAGATTGTCCGCGAGCATGTAGATGCATGTGCAAATGTACACAATCTGCATTGTGGAATGAATGAACTCAGGATAGGCCCTCCCTGGTTTGTGGATTGAGTGTCTCGACAGTTGAGGGCGTTCAGAGAGAACACAACAATTAACGAATTTTGTAAAAAGGATACCCAGCTGGCCGAATTGGGATGGATACATTCACGGAGAGGGTGACTCAATGGGATTGGAATGTGAAAGTTCCGAAATCTCTGTCGCAGCTTCATAATTTTTTCCCCAACGTTTCACCTCCCCAGTGATGTTTCCGTTGTCTCCTCACTCTTCTGCGTGCCAAAGTGCAAGTCCTGAGGATCCTCTTGCACGCACTTTCACTTCTTTCACCTCTCTTTTCGTTCGTCTACTCTCAGGGTTCCCGTACTTCCGACAAGAACGAGATACTGTTCTCTCAATTCGGTATCAACTACGGATCCATACCGCCCATCTTTCGGTCAGTGAGGGAATAAGGAAAGAAGGAAGGACCCGTCGGAGTCACAAGATTTCCTGCACGCACACACGCACACACACACACACACACAGGGGAGAGAGAGAGAGAGAGAGAGAGAGAGAGAGACAGACAGACAGAGAGAGAGATCGGCGCAAAGCAACGCGAAGCAAAAGCAAGCTTGTAGATAGATAGATAGATAGATAGATAGACCGGTCTGCCCGCCTTCTTTGTTTGTCCTTCGTTGCCGTTCAATCTGTCTGCTCGTCTTGTCAGTCAGTCTGTCTACCGGAACACACGACAAGCTTCATCTCATGCACTTCGTCTGTTTCCGTGTCTTTCTTTCTGTCTGTCAGTCCTTTTACCTGGAAAGACGAAGAGAGGGAAGAAGAAAGAAACGTCATCTGCCTGCCCGGTTGTGTGATCTCCCCCTGGGCTGCAGAAAAGGGTCGGTTCTAATTCGAAAACCTCCCAAAGAGAGGGTCTCTCGTGAAGAAGCGCTGGTTGGTCTGCGCAGTTCTGTTGCTATCTGTATGTGAGTCTCCCTCTCTCTCTCTCTCTCTCTCTCTCTCTCTGCGTGTGTGTGTGTCTGTGTGTGCTCTTCTGATCTCCTGTCTTTTCTTCCTCTGTGTGTGGCAGGCAGCGGGATTTCGTGTGCGTAGGGTGTTCCCTTCTCTGCTCAGGCAGCGTGTGGTTTCTCGTGGCAGATGTTGTCAGAGTGCTCAGGTATAGCTAGGGCAATCGTGAGATGAATTGGGGTAGCATGCTGTGGTTGTAGAGTTTGTCTTTCTTCCCGGATCTCTGGCAATTCTCTCCTCCATCGGGGGTGCACCTCTTTTTTTGCTGTGTTTTCCTTTGCGTATTTTTGTACTTTTCAGAAGCGACGAGGGGAACAGACCGGTAAGGGTGAGGGAGCAGCAGAGAGAGACCGAACGTGTGGGGCAGGAGACGGGGAAGAGGCGAGAGGTGGAGCAGTGGGGGTGATTTCATCTGCTGGGCAGATTGGCGAAGTCGGAGAGGGGAATGGCGAAGGGGTGGGTGAGAAGAGCTCCCCATCAGAGTCGGTTCAGTGGGAGCACTCAGGAGAGGAGTCGACGGATCTTCTCTTCGGAGGGACCGGAAAGAAGAATCGGTCAGCTGTGGTGATGTAAGTAGCACTTGCGTCTGCTTTTTTGTGTTCGTGTGAGTGTGTGTGTGTGGGCGCATTTTTTGATATTGCAAAGTTGGAGCTGAGGAAAGCCGAAGTCACAGAGGATATGCCTTGAAGCCCTCTTCCTGGAGTGACTCTGTGTCCTGTGTGTATTGCGCCGCTTGCGTGTGCATTGCTTGAAGATGGAGCGCAAGATTGAATGGGCCGCTTTTGCGTGTGGGAGGGCTTCAGTGACGGCGGTGTCTCCTTTTTTTCGCTGTTCAACCTGATGTCTGTGCAGGCTGCTTGTCTTGCACAAGGACATCATCGGAGCTTCCTTCTGGACAGAGAATGCCCACGTGCTCGAGAAGGCAAAAAAATGAATTAGACAGGGATTCATCATGTATTCACTGCTATTCAGATCCAGACCAGATTTCATATGTGGGGGAAATCCTGGCTGGGTCTGACTCAGAATTGCGAATTAAATTGAACGTGATTGAGTCAATAAGCTAGGTCAATAAACCAACATTGCATGTCATACCTCGTGGTTGGCCAGAGCCTAAGTGGTGGCTCACCGGCTTTAACCGCCTCATTTCAATTCAATTCAATATGCGAATAAAATTTTTAATTAACGCTCGATTTCAAAATAATATACACACCTGAGGGCAAAGGTTTCTTTTAGTTTACATATGCCTCGCTATTGCCACCCTTTTACACATAATTGTACACTAAAAAAACTTTTTTTTAAAGAGTATTTTAGCAAGGTTGATTGTCCTGTGACAATGCTACCCCTGCCGTGCCTTACGCCCCCCC
>JAHBMJ010000837.1:22710-39603 GCA_018398765.1 Chromera velia | reverse complement strand
TTTTGAACCTGTTTTTGAACCTGATTCAGGTTCATTACTTCGAAGTGAACCTTGAACCTTGAACCTTTTCCTAGCACTATCGGTTTACTATATCAAATTAAATAGTAATATACGAAACAACCTATAGGAAACAATAAACCATGTGCTCATTAAATTATCAGCCCATCAATCTAGGTCATACTACTATAGTAATTTAAATACTGATTTTAATTATAATGCTATACCTAGTGCTATACGTATATAATTTTGACTTTAAATACAAAAAAAAATAGTAAAGTATTCAAAAGGCTGACCACCGACTAAACGCTTACTGCATGTATTCAGGTTACCAACGTATATTCTTCATCTCTAAGTTATGCATGATTCGCAGATATTCTCATCTCCTTTTAAGTTTCAGTTTTAAAGCAAATTAAACTAGAAATTAAACGCCTCGTCCTAGGCCTCGTCCCGAGTAAGTGAGCCGGAGTAACTTCGGAGAATGGTGCATGAAACAACGGGTCACGTATGTTGTTAATTGCCTAGATTGTTGCCCATAGATAGCGGAAATCGTCGGTAACCAGAAAAAAGAAGAGCCAACGGTGCTTGCTCGCCGCCAGCTTGCCCCCGACGTGCCTGCCAGTGGGTACCTCACAGATGGGAAATTATTTCGTACTATTAGTTGAATCGTCTAGGCCACTTCTCGACCGATGCCTCCTTTTCTACGCAGTCCATTCCACTAGGCGGCCTTTTGCCAAGGCGTGATCATTCAGCCATGCATCCAGTGATCCATCGATCGAACTTTCGTTTGCTTCTGCGTGAACTTATAATCGTCTTCTTTCCTTCATTCACCCCTGTCTTCTCTTCTTACCTTCCCACTGCTCGCCTCTGTCTTTCTTCATTCCTTCCTGTCTTCGACTTTCGCCGTCCGTCCGTCTTTTTCTTCTGTCTTTCTTTTTGGGTGCCTGAATGCCATCAAAGGACAGTGACTGCAGCGAATGCAGACACCGAGTCATTGGTCATCAAGAAACACTTCGATCGTGGTCCTTTCCTCAACCGTCAGTGAAGTCCTTCCATGGGTTCCTTCCTTCTTCCTTCTTCCTTCCTTCCTCCCGTCCCTCCACTTAGCAGGCCGCGTTGTTCAGAGCATGGGGCAGAGGGGCCTTCAGGGCTTCAAGGCACTCAGCCACTGCCTTGACGGACCCCGGAATGCACAGGACGAGGGTGCTCCCGATCAACCCACACGTCATTCTGGACAGTCCCGCAAAAGGAGTCTTCTGAAGACCAAACGCGATCATCTGGTGTGTCAAACCGCTGCATGCACGGAGAGAGAGAGAGAGAGGACATCCATCCGTCACAATTAAGGAATTCAACGCCGGAATTAATTTCTGAAAAGGAAGTTTAAACAACTGTTTCAAAAAATCCCCAAACTGAGAAAGAGAGTTCTTCACCTTCACGCAGACTCCCGAAAGGATAGGAACCCCCGTGGAGACACTTTTCTCCAGACTACCCCTTTCCTTCTCTTTCCCATACATCCATCCATACATACATACACACACATACATACAGACACACAAAAAAGCAGGCAGGAAGGAAGGCAGGCCGGCAGGAAAGGAGACAGACAGAAATCCACAGAAGCTTGCAAAGAGGTAGGTAGGTAGGCAGACAGACAGACAGACAGACAGGCAGGCAGACAGGCAGACAGGCAGACAGGCAGAGACAGACAGACAGAACGAGAGAGAAAGTGGAGGGGAGAAAGGAGGAGAGGGAGATAAAGAGAGAGATGTGTGAGCAAAAACGAATGTCTCCAGCGAACAGGAAGGCAAAAAGGGCCAAATGCGCATGCGCACGCCCAGAAAGGAAAGTCAACTCCGAACCGCCCCCCCCCCTCTCCCACCCACCTGCATTTCCTATCAAATAGGGGTTCCACGGCCTCAGGCGTCACGTCCCGCCGAGTGAACCCGGTGCCTCCCGAGGTCACCACCAGCTGGATGCCCTCGGCGACCTGACGGATCGACAGACACCCGATCGATCACACAAAGAAACAAAGAAAGAAAGAAAAAGAATCAGACAGGCTGGATAGGAGCCATTCCTTTCTCGTGAGCGAAAAGAAAAAGGCGACAAGAAAAAAGGCAGACAGCCAGTGGGAACAGGACATCGGTGAAGGCCCACAGGCACAACCGGACCTGCAGCCAATGAGGGTAGGTTGATGAGCACTACAGAGCGAGAGAGAAAGAGCGACAGACGCAGGAATCAATACGCAGGCAGAGGTACAAAATTCAAAATAGAAATTTGATGTGTTTGGTGAAAACTCGCTCCAAGCCAGGCACATGCAGTCAAGTATGGGATGTCCGTTTGATTATGAAAAAATGAGCAAACAGAAAACGGAAAAAGAAGTACGAAGGGGCATAGACGGAGGCCCAGCCAGACAGCAAGATAGACAGAAACACGTACTGACAAGACTGACAGACTATATCGTCTTTTCTTTCCTGTTTCTCTTCCTTTCTTTTAGAAGATTTCTTTTCCTTCGGCGCGCTCTCAGTGGAAGCGGACCAGAGCTCCAGGCCTTAAGCGTAGCCTGCGGCCTTTCCTTGCCCAGTGCAGGCTTACGCTCTTGCAATTCCACATTCTCTAGACAGACAGACAGACAGAGATAGACAGCCAGCCAGACGGACCTTTTGCATCACCGCATTTCTGATCGACTCCTTCTCATCTGGAACGATCACCACGTCCCCCACGACGTTCATCTGGAGGTCCTTCTCCAGGATCTCCACACACTTCGGACCCGATTTGTCCACAGCCTCACCCCTGCTGCACCTGTCTGACGTCACAATGACAGCTGCAGTGAATCCTGACGGCGTGGTCTTGGAGCATGACCCCCCTTCCTCCTTCTCCTTCTCCTTCTGCTGGGCCTGTGCCTTCTCTTTGACCTCCTTGTCGTGGAGAAGACTCGGGTGGACAGCCACGGGGGGCGCGGCACCGGGGTGGCCGCCGTCTCCGTGGTCTTCTCCACAGGGGCACTTGATCTTCTGTGAGACGGCCACCGCCTCTGCCTTCACTTCCTCTCCCGCAGGCATCGCGGCGGAAGGAAGGGGGGGGGCAATCAGCACTGCTGTTGCCTTTGCCCCACTGCCAACAAGCCCCCCTCCCTGGGGAAGCTTGAGCAGACCGTTTGCTCCTGCCGAGCTAAGGAGACGGCTAGACAGTTGATTCCCTGTGGAGACGGCAAGAAGGGGGGATGGGCTCTTTACGGGCTGTGCAAAGACAACACAGCGATGCCACTCCGGCCGTTCGGGGTCGCATTTTAAGTCTGTGGCGGTTTGTACCTCGACCTCTGGATGCTGACACTCCTCTTTCCTTCTCCCCTGCATGAGTCGGCAGGCAGGCACCACCAAAAGTTGGTAGGTCACCCAGGCGGACACAGGGTTGCCTGGGAGGGCAAAGACGAGGAGACGGTCTTTGTAGACTCCAACTGTGGTGGGCTTGCCGGGTTTTAGATTCAAACGACCGAATAGAACAGATCCCCCCTCTTCAAGCAGGGGCTTCACGTAATCAGTCTCCCCCATACTCACCCCCCCAGTGGAAATGAGAATGTCAACACGACCAGACGAGGCTGTGTCATCAAGGAAGGACTTCAACTTATCCTTCTCATCTCTCACGCTCTCTGCAAACACGACCTCAAAACCATCCGCCTCTGCCTGTGCACCCAGCATCGGACCATTCGAGTCAATGATGTGACCCGTCTCCTTCTCGGAGACGGCGGAGACGGCAGAATCGATGCTCTTCAATTCGGATCCCGTCGACAAAATGCCGATACGGGGCCGTCTCCTGACCAAAACTGTGTTTTTGCCGACAGACGCAAGGAGTCCAATCTCCGCACTTGCGAGCTTTGTGCCCTTTTTGACCACCACCGTTCCTGCGGGGATATCCGACCCAATCTCCCTGATGGCTGCAGGTTTCGAGACCTCAACCATTGTTCTGCATGTCTTCTTCTCAGACGAGACGGAACACTTCTCAATCCCAATCACGGCATCAAAACCGTCGGGAACTGGGGCACCGGTCCCCACATACACCAGACCCGCGACCCCGATAAACTTTCCAGGCGGGTCGCCGGTAAGGGACTCTCCCACAATGGGATAGTCCCCTGCAGGAAGCGGCGTCCTGCAGGCGTAGCCATCGAGAATGGAGGCTCTGAAAGGAGGGAAGGGGCAGGGTGCGGTGACATCTTCTGCGATGACCTTCCCAGAAGCCGCGAGGAGACGGCACTGGACAGGGGGGAGAGTGATTGTCTCCGCCTTCTGCAGAACGCGGCTGACGGCCTCCTCGAGGGAGATCATCGGATACTTGCTCTGCTTGGGCTCTTGCATTTCTTTCAAGAGGAGTCTCCGAATATTTTCGCTGCCTGCCAAATCTCTACGCTCTTTCGGACGGGCTTGATTTATGGTGTCTTCGGCCAGACAGACCGACTGTAAGCTCTGCGCGGGATTCAGTCAGATCTATGTAGCGTTTTCTCTGCGATTCTGCAGTGCAGCAGTGTGAGCGGCAACTGTTCAGCTTTGAATAACTACTCCAGGTCGGGGCTAGTCGCCTTTTCTCTGAGTTGGAAAGCTCGGAAGTGTCCCATGACAGCCACGAAGTCCTTCACAGAGACGCGCGCCATCGCGCGCCAGGGCGCCGCAAAAGAGACGGCGGAGGTGCGTGCATGTGCGTGATATGTGCGTGCGTCAAAAATTCTGAAGAAGATCGAGGATGATAGAGGATGTGTGAGAGAGATTCTATAGTACGTAGACGGGTTGCCGTGGCTGATTTCATCATCTGCAAGGGTAGTAATATGTGCAGAAAGGTTCTTCTCATCCTGTCTGCAGCGGACAAGTCGAGGCGTGTGTAAAATTCATCATAGAAAACTTGCGGTTTCTCGAGGTTCTGATCGTTTAGTTTCTTCGATCCGCTTCAATTCCCTCTTTTTCTTTTTTTTCTTGGTTTCTTTACGGCGGAAATTGTGGTTCGCAGAGGACTTATTGAAGGCCGTTTTTGCGCTTTCCTGAGAGGACACGAGCTAGGCTCGCTGTGTGGGTGTCACGTTCGGACTTTGAAATGACTTTGGTCGTGCCGGCTTCTTCTCTTTTGAGAAGGTCCGTTTGCCGTCTCGCGGTGCCGTCTCCTTTTTTGAAGGCGCAAACAAGACCCCAGCAACCCTTCAGACGCGCAGTGCGACATGCACACAAAGAGTCTCGCATCTGCAGAGCCAGCGTGTCGGCAGCTCCGGCAGGGGCGCAGTCTGCTTCTGCTGCCTCTGCCTCTGCCTCCCCCCCCTCGTCCAGCTCTTCAGCAGTCCCTGAAGAGGACACCAACGGAAAGAACTTAGAGTGCCTCTATGCGCTCCAGACAGTGGACGAAGAAACACTAGAGAGACTTGCCAGAGATCCCACCTTGGCTGAGAGCTTTCGGCTTTTGCGCTCAAAGGTGGACGTGTCTGAAGTGACCGGACCCCCTCGCCAGAGCGACACTGTGGCGGGGGGGGGAAGCGCTTCCTCTTCTTCTCCCTCCTCCTCCTCGTCGTCCTCTTCCAGTCAAATTCCCGATGTTCAAAAATTGAGGACTTATGCGTTTGTGAGCGCAGTTCCATTCGTTGGATTCGGATTTTTGGACAACAGCATCATGCTGATTGCGGGTGATTTTTTTGACGTTTTCTTGGGTTCTTTCCTTGGTATCTCTACTCTCGCTGCGGCTGCTCTGGGAAACACGGTCAGTCTGTCAGACAATCAGCCGTCAAGGCGAGGGGCTGCCTACATCATTGTGTCATGCTGACAGTCTGACAGCCGTGTAGCAGGCGCGCAGACAGAGAGACACATAGATGTGCAGGCAGAAAGACGGGCATGCAGACGTACGAGCAGGAACGAGCGGGAGACAACTCGGTAATGTGAGAAGCAAGCATGTTGAGGGGTCGGCAGGTAAGGGAGCGGACAGGAAATAAAGAAAAGAAAAGTGAAACTTCCACTGCCACACATTGAAACGTGCACTCCGGCCTAGCTGCTGCACTCAGACCATTCGGACTGCAGGACTGCCAGTCCAAGCCCCTTCGCTCGACATGTAGTGGCTACATTGCCGTCGCCCGCTTACAAATAGATTGAATGGCTGTACTACTTTGTACACACTGAACAATCTTCATGTTCATTCATTTGCTCGTTCACTTGACTTACTCACTCAGTCGCACCAAGCTCCCTTCCGTCTTTCTCTCCTTCTTTTCTCATCCAAAATGCAAGAGGGTTAATATGCGTGTTTTTGTGCACGTATGCATGCTGACATAAATGAATGAATGAATGCAGGTGGGTGACATCTCCGGAATTTGGTTGGGTGGGAGCATCGAGGCAGCGGCTCGAAAAATAGGACTTCCAGATCCGAACATGAGTGCAGCAGAGAGGGCAACAAACTCAGCGGTGTTTGCCAAAACTTCCGGTCGCGTTGTGGGGGTGTGCTTGGGTGGGTCTCGAGAGCGATTGATTTGTTTTTCTCTCTCGGTCTCTCGCTTGCTTCCCCACCAAAACCAGGAAGGAGCATTTCTTTCCTCACCTTTTTGTGTGCCGTTTTTTTTCTCCTTTGCTCTTTCTTTCTTTTCTTGCGTCGGCCTTTCTCTCTCTCTCTCTCTCTTTTTTTGTCTGTCTGTCTGTCTGTCTGTCTGTCTTTCTTTCTTTCTTTCCTTCTTTCCTTCTTTCCTTCTTTCGTTCTTTCGTTCTTTCTTTCTTTCTTTCTTTCTCTCTCTCTCTCTCTCTCTCTCTCTCTCTCTCTCTCTTCCTCCCTCCCTCCCTCCCTCCCTCCCTTTCTCCCTCCCTTTCTCCCTCCCTCCCCCCCTCCCTCTCCCCCTCCCTCCCTCTCTCTCTTCCTTCTTTCTGTTTCTTTTTTCTTCCTTCCTTCCTTTCTTCCTTCATTACTTTCCTTTTCCTGCTTTTCCGTCACCGGATCCACTTTTGAATTCCAGCAGCTCGGTGGAGTGGATTGAAACCCGACAGGGATTCGTGAAATCAATACAGAAGGAGCGGCCAAAAACAAGCTGAACCACCGAAAAAATTTTGAGTGGCTGCGGCGGCACGAAGAAGAAAAGAAAGGAAATAGAGAGAACACCAAGGGCGGCACGAAGAAAAAAAGAAAGGAAATAGAGAGAACACCAAGGGCGGCACGAAGAAAAAAGAAAGGAAATAGAGAGAACACCAAGGGCGGCACGAAGAAGAAAAGAAAGGAAATAGAGAGAACACCAAGGGCGGCACGAAGAAGAAAAGAAAGGAAATAGAGAGAACACCAAGGAAGGAAGGAAAACATCAACAATCTTCCACACATAGTCGGCTCAGAGTGAAGAAGAGTATGGACGGCTATGGTGCACTTCCTTTCGCCTCCTCTTTCCTCTTTATGCAAGTCGAGGCCCGGCAGTGGACCGCGGGGTAACCCGGAACATTAATCCTATCCTTTCCTATCCTATGAATGAATTTGAACTGAAGTTCATGCACTCTTTCTACATTTGTGCGCGTGTGCAGGATGTTGCTTGGGAATGTTCCCCCTTTTCTGGCCTGCCAACAAAAGACTTTGGCCTGCTCGACCGCACGAGGAAGAAGGCCTTCACGAGCAGGGTGGGCAAACTGTCAGTACCAACCCGGGGAGTTGAGGGGGCCTTCGCCTTTTCGGAAGCATTTCCTCCTAGATTTCCTCTGTTGAGCTCTGGCTGGTCGACGTGGTCGTAGAAGTAGTCGCTATTTCTTCCGCGGACTGTGTTCCTAGCCTCAGCGTGAGCCTGAGTGCATTTGGGTCTACATTCGGGTGGCCAAATCTAGAGCAAAAGAAAGACATACAACATAACCGGTAGACTTAGTAGTCATAGTATATTAGATTAGTTACTTGATTGCCAGATTGATTGAGTGATTAGTGTCAACCTTTAAATCAAAAGTTTCAAAACTAGCATGACGTAGCGTAATAAGTTAAATAGAATTGTACAGTTTGTATACATTTGTTATTTGTGGCGCTGCCAGCCTCGGTGCCACTTTAGATGAAAGCCAGAGGTAAAAATTGATTTATTATGGTTTTTATTTTGATCATGATACCTAGTTTCACTGTTTTATACCACAATTTAGAATTAAACCAACTAGCTTCAAGTTAAACTTAAAATTTTAACTTGGAACGCTTCATTCAAATTGGCGTTAATTCTCTTTAAAGTTGATCAATTAAGTTAATTCAAGTTTGAACTATAGAAAACTTTTAGTACATAAACACATTATTATGAAAACCCTTATCTAGACCCTTATTCCATTTAAATTTAAATGTAAAACCCGAGCTAAACCTCTAGCAACTTAATAGCTATAAATATTCACCTGAGATTGAATTGACCAGCCTTATCATTTTTTAAAAAAATCTAGGCTTTGACTGTAGGAATTGGTATGTGACCCTCGTACTGGGCTATGCCCTTGGGTGTGTCTTCAGTCTTCATCCATCCAATTTGACGAGGTGATTCCGCGTCCCTCAGCGCGTCATTCAAATCCAGTCGTCGATTGGCGAGAGTTCCTGACTCGATTGCAATTTACCGTATCTTATCTTTTTTACTTCGCTGCGGGGAGGCAGGCAGGGAGGCACCAGAGCGGACATGCAGAAGAACAACCGAGAGACAGTGAGGCGGATAATGATTGCATGGCTCAATAAGAATAGTGACTTTCCGTGTGGCTTTGCGGCAAGCCAAACGGAGATGGCGCGCAGACGGTAAGCAGGAGAGGGCGACGAGGGAGAGTAGAGATGGGGGGCAGGGCATGGTCCCGAGAGAGGAGCATTCATTCATTGATGGATGGATGGAGAGAGGCCGGATGGAAATGGAATCTCAACAGAGAAGAAAAGAGAAGGAAGGAGCTTTTGAATTGATCGACACTCTCCTCTTTCTTTCAAGTTCCAATTCCCTTGCTTCTTTGCTTGGAGAAGCCACATTCCCCCCTTTGTTTCTTCTCTTTCTCTCTTTCTTTCCTGTCTGGTCTTGTCACTCGATCCCTCCCGTGTCAGACAGATCTCCTGTTTCCTTTCCACTCTCTCTCGTTCTGCTTTCGTTCGTTTAGGCCTCCCTCCCTCCCTCTCTCTTTCTCTTTTCCGCCGTCGAGGGACCTTCTCATGAATGTACGTATGCTGTTTCAAGTTTCTCACAAGAAAGGCAGCCACTGCAATGTCTGTCGTTGAGTTTTCCTTTTACTTCGCCACAGTGTGTCTCTACTGTCTACATCTCCTGAGTTCCCGACCGCCCCTCCACGAACTCACCTACCTCATTTTTCTTGCTGTTGATTTCCTCCAGCATCTTCCTCTGCTTCTCTCGGTTCACAGGGTCGGCCACTGGGTCGTAGGTCGTCAGCGTGTCCCTCGACCAGTCGACAGCATAGGCCTTCGAGCTGTCCACAGGAAATTTCAGACCTGCATGTGCACATACGTGTGTGTGTACGTAGGGAAAAGAAGAAGACCCGAAAGAACACCAGGAGAAGAGGAGAGGTTGAGTGAGTGAGTGCGGCAGAACGAAGCAAAGAAAACAATCAACAGTTTGTCCAACTTTTCTCTGACCTCTCGTTCGACCCCTTCTTGATGTGCTGCAATCACAGTTACCTGAAGCAACGACCGACCCTGAGCATACAGACAGTGAGATGCCTGCATGTTTCTCTCTCGGGCAAAATAAAAGAAAGGATGTCGGGCAACCAAGGGGACCGGAAATTGCGTTTACTTTCATACAGAATTCTTTTTCAGGGAGCGCTCCCTGAAAAAGTGCATCCGTTTACTTTCATACAGAATTCTTTTTCAGGGAGCGTTTACTTTCATACAGAATTCTTTTTCAGGGAGCGCTCCTGCGTTTACTTTCATACAGAATTCTTTTTCAGGGAGCGCTCCCTGGCGCTCCCTGAAAAAGAATTCTGTATGAAAGTAAACGCGGGCAACGAAGGGGACCGGAAATTAAGCCTCTCAACCTTCCCTCAGCATGCACCCGCCGACTTCCTCCCCCCCCCCGGGGAACTATCCACCCACAAACCGACTGACCGTCTGTCTGCAGCCAGGAGCCGTCATTCTCGTCATCGTCCTCCTCCTCGTCGTCTGCTCAGCAGCAAATTTGCATAACAAACTTGCCAGTCAATTCATCAAAGAAGTACACAGCAAATGAGCAAAGAAGGATTACGTTGGGCGAAGGAAGAGAAGAAGAATGCAGTCCGGGAGGGATCTTCCTTCCCTTCCCCCCCCTTCCGTTCCCTTCTCTTCAATTCCACACAGAGTCTCTCCTGCTGCGCCTCTCCTTTCCTCTCCGCATCCTTTTTCCTCCCCTGCCGACAACTGTAACGGCTTGGGTGAGACTCATTTCAAACTGACTTCAGACTCACTTCAGACTGACTTCAGACTGACTTCAGATTGACTTCAGACTCACTTCAGACTGACTTCAGACTGACTTCAGATTGACTTCAGATTGACTTCAGACTGACTTCAGACTGACCTCAGACTGACTTCAGACTGACTTCAGACTGACCTCAGACTGACTTCAGACTGACTTCAGACTTACTTCAGACTGGCCTCATACTGACTTCAGACTGACTTCAGACTCACTTCAGACTCACCTCAGACTCACTTCAGACTGACTTCAGACTGACTTCAGACTCACCTCAGACTGACTTCAGACTCACCTCAGACTGACTTCAGACTGACTTCAGATTGACTTCAGACTCACTTCAGACTGACTTCAGACTGACTTCAGACTCACCTCAGACTGACTTCAGACTTACCTCAGACTCACCTCAGACTCACTTCAGACTGACTCCAGACTTACTTCAGACTCATACATTTCAGACTCACTTCACACATGCATGCACACACATACGCACGCACACACGCACGGATGCACACGCACACCTACACGTACAGAGACAGAAAGAGAGAGACAAAGGAGGGGGCTGCGGTGCTTACCGAGTCGCGGGAGGATACTCTCTTCCCGTTTGCTGGCTTCTGTCTTCTTTCCCCCCTCTGCCCCCCTCTCCTTCTCCTTCCCCTTCAACCACCCCTTCGAGCCGCCGGGCCCCCGGAGTTTTTTCGTCAAAGCGGCCATGGCAGAGAGAGCCTGCAGCAGAAGTGGACCCCGGCAAAGGAGGGAGATGGGGGGAAAAGCAAAGAAGTACCGAAACGACGAGAAAGAAGCACGAAGAGCAGGAAACACAATAAGGACATTTTGAAGGGAAATCAGTGGCAGGGAGTCACCAGACCAACCAAAAGGAAGAGGTTCGCAGAGTCATAGAGCTTGACGAAAAGCCACGGCCGTACACTGAGTGAGTTTCTTTGACGAACGAACGACGTAGAATACCGACAGCCCCAACACCATTTTTGAAAACCATAAATTGAATCGCGCACTCCTTCCTTTAATTGAACAACTCATGTGAATGCTTGCAAGGACAACGATGTCCGCCTGCCTGCTGCCTCTGTCCAGCTTGCAGAGCAGAGCGGATGCTGCAAAAGTCTTCCTTCAGTCTTCCTTCCGAATACAACACTCTCCTCAACAGGTCCAAACAGAACGAATGAATGTGCAGAACCAAACTGAACAAATATAAGCATCTCTTTTCCCTTTCTGCCTGCGTGTCTGTTACCAGACTGAGCGAGTGTGAAAGAAACCATCATGGAGACCGACCCTTCTGCCCCCTTCCGTCTTTCTTTCTTGCCGGTTTTTCTGCTGCTCTCGTCTCAAGTCAGTGAGGTGGGCCTTCAGTCCCGCCTGCATTCATTCAAACACACACACGCCATTAATGCAACAGAACAGAACACACGACAGAGACGAGAGAGACAGGAAAATAAATCACTGATCGTTGCTGCCAGGGCCTGTGAATGTTTCTCTTGTTCCTCTTTCCTTTTGTCGTTCTTTCTGTGATTTCATTTCTTTGATCCTTCTGGGGCATGGGGGGACGAGGAAGAAGTCTGTTTCGATCGATCGATTTGAATCAGCTGTGTTTGCTTCAAGAGAGAACGACGGAAACGCGCAGAGGCACGAAGATAATTAAAAGAAAGAGTAGATACAGGCTCTTTCTTCTCTTCCCCCCAGACAAACACGCCCCATGCATACAATTCCTCCCACCCCCCCCCCCACACACAGGGACTGACTCACGTATTCTGCCCCCAACTCTCGGTCCTTCTCCTTCTCCTTAGATCCCCTGGCGTCCCTCCCGCCCTCACTCCCCTCCTCCTGAAAAGAGTCCAAAAAGAAGGGGGGGGGGCAAGCCATTGAGAGTGTTTTTCTAATCATTATACATAAAGAATCGGTCTACCCCTTTGTGAATGAACGGGAAAACGTGCTTCCCACGCAGCGAAGAAAAGGCGAGTGTTTCGTTGACGAGAAATCAAAGAAGAGGAACTGATGCGAATGAAGTGCTAGATCGTCTCGGATTGAGCCGAAAACCATTTGCAGGGGTCCTGGACAAACACACAGACAGAAAACAAGTGCCGCGAAGTTCCGACAACACAGGAAGGGGAGGAAGTGTTCCTGCACACTCAAAAGAAAGAAAGAAAGAAAGAAAGAAAAGAAAGAGGATCTGCCTTCCGTTCCCTTCCCCACACGTACCTTCTTTTTTAGTTGATGAATTTCCTGTTTCAGCTGTTGCATTTCCTTCTCTCGCGCTCTGCAAAAGGAAGGCAGAGAGAACATTGAGACAAAAAGAAAAAGCACATTAGTAGGAAAAAAAGAAGGGATTCACACGGAGTTTCGGGAAGTACAGGAGATAGATACTCGATGATGAATATTCATTCATACCACTCCGTGCACTCCCTGTACGTCGGACAAGTCAGGAAGGTGCTCCAATGCCCTCCTCTCCCACTTCTGTAGAAAGAACGGAATGCATCCCCACCAAACTGAATCTTTTGCAACGTCCCACACTTCTGACACAATGCGAACAAAACAAAAATAAAAAGACGGATGGACCTCGCTAAGTCCCATAAGCCCTGCAAATTAGGACTCAAAAAGAAAGAGGTTCATCCACAGACGACCTGAAAAAGACGACTATGAACGACTGACTTCCGCCTCTCTCTTTGCAGGGCTGTCTCCCTTTCCCCTTCGTCCTCGCTGTCTTCACCACTAGACGACGACTCCTCGCTATCACTCGCCGCTCCTCTGCGCTCTCGTTCCCTTTCGCGTTCCATCTCCCTTCCTTCGTCCTCTCGTTGCCTTCGACTCTTCATTTTGAATCCACCCGCCGTCTCCGCCTCCGCATCCCCGCCCTCGAACCGCCTCTTCAGTCCTCCACCCTGACTGCCATTGACACCGGCAGCAGCGGAAGAAGAAGAAGACGCAGAGGAAGAAGAGGACGAGGACGAGGACGCCGATCGAGGTCCCCGGATGTCTTCTTCAACTCTCACACCGCCACTCACTCCCGTCTCCTTCAAAAGAGACGGATCGTCCAATACGTCATGCGCACTCATGCCCTTCCCTTTCCTTTTGTCCTTGTCTCTCTTTCCTAGACCCCCAGAGGCACCCTCGTCCTCCCCCTCGTCTTCATCGAAAGACAGGAGCATCACCTTCCTGAAATAGAGAGAGGAGAGCGAGGGGGAGCAGAAAGGGCCATAAAAATTCGTTTGGCTCACTGGCAGAGAGACGGTCGGGCTGAAAGTACAGTCGACGTCTGCTGGCATCCCTTCAAATCCCTTCTTCAAACCTTCTTTTGACTCCATGCAGTCTGGCTCGTCCGTCTCCATTCTTTCTTCTCTGCATACCATCTCTCCTCTTTTCTCGTTCATGAGAAGGGAATGCATGCTTCGGGCACGAGGGTGCTTCTTCATTCATATCGGCGGGCTGCAATGCATTTGATCAATCTGATCGACCTTCCGTAGCCTCCTTCTCCCCCTCTTTCCTCCCTTCAAACCACGGCATGAGATGTGGGGGGGGCTCCGCAGCTGTCAGCATGAGGAAAGAGAAATGAAGGAAGGAAGGAAGGAAGGAAGGAAGAAAGGAGGAGAGGAGGGGAAGAAGGAAAGGAAGGAAGGACCCACTTGGTTTTGAGGGTCTCTCTCTTCTCATCCTTCTTCTCCTTCTCCTCTGCAGCCCGACGGAGCGCCTCTTCTCTCTCCCTGTCCGCGAGCAGTCGTGCAGGCTGCACAGAGAGAGCGGGGGGGACGCAGTTGCCTGTGTGAGAGGGCAAACAAAGGGAAGACCGGGAGGGGAGGAAGAGAGACAGACAGACAGCCAGACAGACAAACCTGCTGCGAGAAGGAAAACAGACCCGACGGCGTCAGCAGATGGTCGTGCGAAGTCGGGGGTCCTCCACTGATCTATCTGCCTGGCTGACTCTTGTTCTTGAGAAAGTTTGAGAAAACCCACCAACCGTCAAACAGACTTTTCTTTTCCTTTTTCTCTTTGTTCATTCTCTTCTGTATTTTTCTTTCTTCCTTTGGCGCGCTCTCTCAAACATACATACATACAGACAGACAGACAGACAGACATGCATACATACATGCAGACAGACAAAGAGACAGGCTTGCCTACCTGGCGTCTCGGCACGATGTCTTCGAACGGATTCACCAACACCTGCAGACAGTCAGGGAGGGACATGCGAACGGACAATTAAGGGGAGCAAGTCTCTTCACACCTAGCTCTGCCGCTTCATCTCTCTCTTCCCTCTCGGACCACTTTTCCCTCCCTCTTGGAAACGTTGGAAGAGGGGGAAAGAAGACAGAGAGCCAACCGGCTGGAAATAAACACGACAGGGAGCAGGCAGACGGGGAGAACGAAAAACACCAGCAATGGACCAGATGGTGAAAAAAACAAAATATCACTCCAGGCTGACAAAAACAAGTAGGTTTGCATTTCTACATGCACACCTACCCACCTCTGCAAATTTGATCAGAGGCGGGGTTTCAGGTCGGTCAGCGTTGTCAGTTGCGACCTGCGAAGGTTGGAAGCATCATCAGGGGAGAAGAGGGGAGGAGGTGTCATGCATGGGGCAATTTTGTCATCCCGGTCACTGACAATGTAGCTGGCAGTGAGACGAGGAGACCCTCAGGTCAGTGGACCAGGAAGGAAGGAAGGAAGGAAGGAAGCCAATTGGCGGGGAATCAGGATCGATGGGCAATGGGCAAATTGGAAGGGGGGGAGGAGGGTGCCATTATCACGTGCCACATGGTTTTTTCGCTTTTGTAGGTGCACCACTCAGAGAGCTGGTTGGCAGAAGACAGGAAGACTGGAAAGCAGAAAGTGAAAGGGAGTCGGAGACACACAGACAGTAGAAAGAACATTCGCAATCCATGCAAATGAGATCACTGACTGACTGACTGACATCAGCAAGCCTCATGAGGTTGTAGAGGGTCACCCCTGTCACCTTTCCAAAGAGCGTGTTTTGACCGTCCAGAAAGTTCGCTCTGTCTGCAGACAAAAAAAAGAGTTGCAGTCATAGAGACAGCAAGAGAGCGTTCCTGACTAAGAACACGAATACATGTCAGACAACAAACCGCTTGCAAACGAGACAGGAACCCACATCAACTCCGACTTTTCCTCTCCGACTGACTCCGACAACAACCAACTCATCCATCCATCCATTCATGCACTTTCTTACTTCTTACCGTCTCTCTGTGCTGAACTCTCCCTTTCATTCTCCTCAAGGCGTCACTGAATCAATCAATCCATCAATCAAACGAGGAGCACTGCTCGTCTGTTTACCCGCTTCGCAAAAGGCCGATAGTCACCAACAGGACCTTCATCTGACAGTCGTCAACTTGAAGATCTTCCCTTGGCAAGTGCATGTACACACTCAGGCAGGCAGACGTCTCCTTCAGATAAGAGACGAAGGACAGACACTCTGACGAACCAACCGACCAACCGACCAAGAGTGATGAAGAATTGGCTTCCGTTGGTATTTGTTCCTGCACGCACACGCACACACACAAACACTCATACACACATACACATGCACGCACACGCACACACACAGTGAGAGGGGACGGATGTTGTTTTGGCTTCCCTAAGTTCTAGAAGACTCTGATGGGAGACAAGCCCGCGAAAGAAGAACACCAAAGGAAAGAAGGTGCTCAAGAAAAGAGAGAAACTTGAGACGATCGACCGACCGACAAATCTCCCCCCCTTCCCCACCTTCCCCCCGAAACTTACGAACTCACCCTTGCCCATGTTGGCGACTCCCACCAGCCCTGCATTCATCAGGCAGCATCCATACAGCAGGCATTGACGGAAAAAAATCTGTCTGAGGCACGGCACTCGCTCTTCTATTCGTTGTGCTTTCCTTCCGACGGTATCTCTTAAATGTTCGGGCAGCTGCATGAGGCCGGAGTTGGACGAACAGTATTTATTTTTATTTTCATACAGAAAATGAATGTATGAAAATAAATGGCTAGCTGCATGAGGCCGGAGTTGGAAGAACAGCAACATCGGGTGGGCACCTTTCTTTTTTTACCCCAGGTTTCTTGTGGCAGCAGCGATTTGTAAATAAGAAAGCACAGCTTTCGCCAAGAGACTTGCTGACCGACGTCAAGAGGCCGACAGCAGTCCTTGAAAAATTGCAGTGAGACAAGGGGGGCAGAAGGGAGGCAGAGAAGCTGACCCCTGTATCTGAATTTCAGACGCGAGTGGGGTTCGTCTGGGAATGGGCCACCATAGATGGATTCGCCTCCTGAGAAACATGCATACACGGATGAAAACATACACACAGGTGTTTGAGTCGTCAATCATAGAGACGTAAATAAACGGAACAGAGTACAAAAATCTCGCCTTTCGCTCTCTCTCTCTCTCTCTCTCCCTCCCTCCGCCTCTCTTTGTCTCCATGTATCTATCCGCATCTCTTCCATTCCCATCCCCGCCCCAGGCTTTCTCCTCTGTCTACCTCTCTCCTTTTTCTTCTCTTTTGTCTTCCGTCCTCTCTGTCTGCCCTGATATCTGGCTCTCCCCCCCCCCCC
>JAHBMJ010000837.1:0-22699 GCA_018398765.1 Chromera velia | reverse complement strand
CCTGACCATTTCCTGTCCCCGTAGGGTCCCCTCCCTGCAGGATGAACCCCTTGACGAGACGGTGGAAGATCGTGTTGTCGTAGTAACCCTCCATCGTCAGCTGCATCATGCGCCCCCCATGCGTCATTACGTTCAGCGTAATTAAACCATGCAGCGGCATACGGGCAGGAAGCTACCATCCGATACACACACCCCAACGTTGCGAACACTATTTGACAAGTACCCGGGGACGACGAGGCCTGATCTCTATCGGCATGCTGAAAGCAGATCCACGGACGAGCTGTAATCGTACACATGTCTCTGTGTCTGTGCGCGTGTGCGGGACAGAACACGAGCAGAAAAGAGAATGACATCGTCACATGAGAACTCGGTTCATTCGTTCTTTTCTCTCTCTGCGCTTTTCTTTTTTTCCCGATTCATTCCATGCTTCTCCTGATCAGAAGAGAAGCGGATAGAAGGGAAAAGAAGTCCCGTCTGATCCTTCCACCTAACCACCCGTGAACCTCTCACCAACCGACCGACCCACCTGAATAAAGTTTCTGCACGCTTTTGGACATTCCTTCGTCCACAACTCGATGTCCAGGTCCCCTGAAATTGACATAAGGGAGTGCATCTCGTGAAGACAAGTCATGAACCGATGAAGGGCGAAAAAGCGTGGGAGGTACAGAAATCGATGAGCGAGCTGCAAATAAATGAATCCAAGGGGGTCGTGGGAGGGCAGGGAGAGAAGAAAAGGGAGGACGAATGAGGCAGAATAGAAAGTAAGGCAAAGGAGGGAAGGGAAACAACTTGACGATAGTTGACGATCCGACAAACCAACCATGTGAGGTATGAAGGACGACCTTCCCGCTGGTGGGAGGCTCATTGACGTACACCTCAGACATGGTCGGTCTATTGTAACGCTCGCTTCACTTTCTTCGCTCAATTCCCTCCGCTCTCGAGCTGATTAGTTCCTCAGTTTCTTTTATCTACTTTCGTGAATTATTTCTTGATTGGGACGCAGCGATTGATCCTTCACCGTTCACTTCAGACAATTAACAAAACGGAGACGGCCTATCAGACTGTCAGCCTGCTGTCGGTTGCACGACTCAATGAGAGATCACCGAACACCGACGATCGGACGATCGCATCAGAGAGGAAAGCAGAGTCTCTGTCCATGTCCGTAAGTGGACTGTGTATAACTGTGCAGTACTGTGATATATGACTGTACACGTTGTGTCTGTATAGCTGGCAATAGCTGGCATCATGCTGGCAATTGCTGGCATCCTATGCTCATGGTCTCCGCGAGACAATCCGAGACGCGTCCTCCCGCGCGACAGTGCACGGCCGGGTCCGGGGGCCTGGGGGCGTGCAGTGGGGGCCGGCCATCCACATGCCATCCACGCGTACAATTACAAGTCCGCGGTCACACATGGTCACACTGTATCACACTGCATGTAGCAAAGCTTTCCCGTCTCACCTGTACTCACCTGTCCCTTTCTATCTCTTTCACAATCAGAAATCACATCTTCGTGCACAAAAAAAAATCATATTAAAAAAAAAAGGTTTAAAATAGAACTCGGTAGTAAGAGTTGGTAGGAGGATGGTGTCTGAGGACCATAAGACATATTTTTGTCTTCCTTCATCCTTTTTATGATTATGAACCCTTTCCCATTCAAATTCATTCAAAAATAAAAAAAGATTTAGTAAGATTAGTGTAAAGATTAAGAAAAGGGCTTGTAGCAGTCTTGTACTAGCTTTTTAAGACCTGGTCAGACCATGTGAGACCTGGTGATTCTAATAGTGAGCTAAGTAGTGAGCCTTTGATTCAAACTGTGTCTAGCTTAGTCTAACTACAACAGTCTATAACCGACGATATAAACCATCTATAACCAAATCAATTAAATCAAATCAATGGATGATCAAAGCCTGATAAAGCCTGATGTTACTGGTAATGATATAATTCCCTTCAGATTTCGATCAAATATGCGATCAAACAAAAATAAACAAAACGAATTACACACCATCTTTAATATGTAGTAAAGTTTACTAAAAAGTTATAGAAAGTTTAACTATTTTATACTATTCATTTTATAGCCTTTGTTAATAAATATACTTGAATCTGTAGTTGAATCTATTTTTCCAAATTTGTATCTAGATGTGTACACATACTAGTACATAGTGAAATTAATAGATGATCTACTGGCTGCCTCCAGCCATACATTCACTTGTGCACGTCACTTCTTACAGCTCCCTGTCTTCAGGTGAGTATCTGTCTATACATTGTCCACAATTCTCTGTATTCAATCAGCATAGCCATCAGTTTACATCTCCTGCATGTATTGTCATTAATTGATATACGTACATGGATGCCTGAATTAATTCCGTCGCCGCTGAAAGCATGCAAATAATTCATATATCACGCGGTATGTGCGCGGCACCTTCACGGACCATCCTGGTATACTCATGCAATTGCTGCATGACTGCGCATCAATTTCACTTACCCCCTTCTTCCAGCAGTGAAGAGTTTGAATGACTCGAACGGATGGATGATTCTAAGATTGATGCAAGCACAAATCACGCATGCACCCCCCTGTTTCTCTATGCCAGCGCCTCCACTGGACTTCCTTTCTTCGCGTGTTCTGCCACTCCCTCCAGTGGTCTTTGCGCCTGGCCTCTCCACCAGGACTTTGTTCTGTGAGCGCCTCCACCCACATGCTCTTCCTCTCTCTCTCTTTCTCTCTCTCTCTCTCTCTCTCTCTTTCTTTCTCTCTCTCTCTCTCTCTCTCTCTCTCTCTTTTATAATTTCATGAGCGCCTCCACTCATCATTCTAAGACTTCTTTCTCTCCTTCTGATTTCATAGCATGTTCTTCTCTTCATGCACCTCTGCCCTGTCACTCAATTTCTTCTTTACCAGCTATCACCCAAGCCGGTTTCCTCCCCAGCTTTCCCTAACACCTCGCCGACTCGGAAAGTCGGGTTCTCCTCACTCCTAATTCCCATTGCCTTCATCCAGGGGAACGGAGGCTCTGGGGGAGAGGATGTCATCATGGCAGACATGCCTTGACTGCCTCCTTCTCCTCCAGTTGTACCCCCTCGCATGGAAAGAGGTCCACCTCGTCCCCTCGTTTTCCCCCTGGCGTTCTTTCTCTCTCTTCCCAGGGGATAACACTGCTCAAAATAATACCCTTCTTTTCCTAAGGCATCATAGATCATACAGTACTTTTGCTGACCTGGGCAGTCAGACCCTTCGTCGTGTCCCCCTCTGTGACCACAGTCAGGGCATTTCATTCTGTCAATCGAGAACGATCCCCCCTGACTCTGATGCACTCCTCTATCTCCATGCCCACCTCTTCTTCTGTTGCCTCCCTTCCCCCCTCTGCCTTTGTGAGAGAAAGGTGGAGCTTCAGTGCCCCCAACGTAATTGGCAGAGAACTCGCCTGTCACGCGGGTGTTGGAAGGTGACAAAAGGTCTGTGCGGAGGTGTTTCACTGATTCAAAATTGTTGCTCTATGATTTGGCTGCCATGTCTCTGCATTTGTTGAGTAGAGTAGTGGGGTTATGGTATTGGTCTTCACTCATCTGGGCTGCCCACAGGACTTCATAGTATTTGGGGAGGGACTGTCTGATCGTAAGAGCCTCAGTGCGATCTGCGATATCGTTGGTTGCTCCTGCTGCCCTCATTCGTTTGTACAGGTTATCAAAGTGATCCACCAACTCTTGCAAGTTGTACGTCTGTACCCCGTCTGCACTTAAACGTGCCCATTCCTGTCTGATCTGACTGCGCAGCCTCGAGTCAACATGTTCGAGGGATTTCTTGATGGCTGCAAGCAACGCGTCGATATACTTTTTCTATTTGAACTGACCACTCGTCTTCAAGCTCGTATCTCCATCCTCTTTCATTCTGAAGACTGTCTCCACGGCCTTCCCTGCCTTGGGATAGTTCTTTGCAGTGAGGTACGTCTGAGAGGCATCATACTGATGTATCTCTTCATCAGTCTTACCGAAGAGTTTAATGTTTGCATCCCGGATTCCCTGGCAGTCACTGCGCCATGTATCACACTGCACTCCATCCAAAATCAATGGATAGTCTCCCAGCTGCCTCTGTGTGACTTTTCTGTCCTCGTCTGCCCTCTTAGGCTTCGATAGAGACATTTGTTCAACTGTTGCTTATGGAGACTGACTCAGTAGGTTATGAGATTCAGTACTCTCGGTAGACGTCTACCAGTAAAATTAATAGATGATCTACTGGCTGCCTCCAGCCGTACATTCACTTGTGCACGTCACTTCTTACAGCTCTCTGTCTTCAGGTGAGTATCCGTCTATACATTGTCCACAATTCCCTGTATTCAACCAGCACAGCCATCAGTTTACATCTCTTACATGTATTATCATTAATTGACATGTGTACATGGATGCCTGAATTAATTCCGTCGCCGCTGAAAGCATGCAAATAATTCATATATCGCGCGGTATACGCGCAGCACCTTCACGGACCATCCTGGCATACTTATACAATTGCTGCGTGACTGCGCATCAATTTCACTTACACATCTAAACACTGCATACAAACAATTACTTTTACCCATGAAAAGTGTCTTTTAACGTTTGAAATTTAAGCTTGGGTGTGCAGTAATCACCTTAAAGCTGCATCTAGAGCTGCATCTAGAGCTGTGTTCAGATCTGTCCTTCCTCCAAACCGGCTAGCGTATATAGACTTCCTGGATCTTTTTGGACAGATCTCAACTTTAGTGTCTGCGTCTGTGTAGTCTGCTCTACGTACAGGATGAGAGCCTGTCCCAAGACGTACCTACCAGTCGGACCTCCTGATCAGAGTCTTTCAGTAGCAAGCTCAATCAAGCCAGCCTCTTGTGTATTGATCTGTATTGTAATGCATGCAAGCTTTGCATTCAATGCGTCTCTCTGTATTGCAATATGCATGCGCGACGGAGATCTGGTTGGGGACATCTTTCCGGTTCTGTATTAAGTCAGCCATGCAGTTCGCTCGGCGTGCGCGCAGAAGATGAGTCCTGCCTAACTCGGCTTCTCTGGCGCACCAAATGCACACAACGCGCTGTAACACACGCTCGCTCTGCTCGCGTGTTTCCTTCTGCTTACAACTGTGATGTACTCTTAAAGACTTCCTATATTTCTCTCTCTCTGCACACGGGACGATCCATAACAAGCTGCATATGAAGTCTTCTTTGACTGCTTCTAGCTTGTTGTTATCTTTTCTTCATTATTCTTCAGTAAACACTTTGACTGACAAGTTCAGGCAGGACAGTACCTAGAACAAGCTGGTAAAGGGCCTTTCGTCTTCTTTATATGCAAACATGGACAGAACAGTAGTGGCGGTACTAAAAAGACGAAAAAAGACTTGGGAGATAGGGGGAGAGGCACCACGAACAGGAAAGAAGACACTGGGTTTTTCTTGCAACACACTCATGCACAGATCCATCGACACGAATTGGACCTCCAATCACTCACTCACCATTGTCTCTGCTGCCTTTTCTTCCGTGCTATGTTTCTTCTGCTTTCGAATAGGAAAGGGCTGAAGGAAGCAATCGCTTCCATTTGGTTCGTGCATGCATACATGCCTGCATCCATTCATCCACCGACCGGCGCATTGACTTTCCGGGCCACTTAAAAACCAACTACAGCTGCCCTCTTCTCTCCCCCCCCCTCGCCTTTCTTTTTATTTTTCTGAGCCGTCCCCTCACTTCACCTCTCGATTACACTTGTCGAATCTTAACAAAGAGAAACCTATGGGGAAGAGGGAGAGAGATTTATTGCGCAGCATACTTCCTGTCTACGGATCATGAACCTGCATCATGTCTTTCTTCCCTGACTGTGAGACCGACCGATGCATGCACACACACACACACACTCACACGCACGCACAGCGTTTCCTCTCTCTCTCTCTCTCTCTCTCTCTTTTTCTGATATTTAAAAAAGCTTTCTGCCCGATACATGCATGATGAAGCCACGGACAGCAGAGGCCAGTTTGCCTTACTTTCTCCTGGCAAACCTGCATGCCCGTGAGATCATTTATTTATTTACATAGAGATGTCAGTCGAATCTGACAGTTGTTCACCCAGTCAGCAACAGCATTTTTCGATGATTCCGGCGAAGACGTGCACTTTTTCTTCAAAGCGGGAGGAGGACCCTTCAAACAACTCGGACGAAGCAGTACGAAGTTGGGAATCTTGAGCAAACCACAGCCAGAGGGAAGAGAGAGAAGCGGATGGCACACCCACCTTTCAAAAAGAGTCATTTGAGCCCACTATCGATCAATCAATCAGTCGATCGCTCCTTCAATCAGACAATTAGACCACCCCAAAACTACTGCTGATTGAAAGACAGACAGACCGAAAGAAAGACAGATAAAAAGGAACAGAGAAGAAAGCACAAGTTCACCACGAGCCGCGTGATTTGTTGATTCGATTCTCAAGAGCACTGCAAATAGAATCAAATCTAACACATGACAGATGCAAAAAAAAAGAAACCGTGGCAGTCTGCAGAATCAACTCAACGAAGAAGATCGAGGAGTTTCTTCTTCTACGCAGAACCGATAGATCAAGTACTCATGATGTACTCAATCAATCAGTCAATGGCATACCAACCCCTCGCCATTCAGTCACCACAGCCCCTCCAATAAATGCATCCAGTCACATACGCGTCATCTCACAACGGAACCTTCTGCTTTCTCTGATTCCCCCCCGGCCCCCAAAACCACTTTCGGCTTTCATCTTACTCTCCCTCATGTTTCCTTCATGACCATTTCGTTGGTTTTACCCTTTCCTCTGCTTTGCACGCTGTTGCTCTCTCTCTCTCTCTCTCTCTCTCTCGATGCTTGACAGGAGAAGAAAGAAAGCCTACCAACGAGGCCTTCCTGTTTCTTTTCTTCTGCCCTCTATCTAGAATCCGTTTCACTTTGAACTTCCCTCAGCTTCTCTCAAGCTCTTTCTCACGTTTGTCACCTCTTGAGCTCACTTCGCTTGACTACTCCCAACCCCCCCCCTCCTTGCCCCCCCCTCCTTGCCCATCACGAGACGAGGAACCTTCCTTTCTCGCTGGCAAGGAGGGCAGACTGTCTGCCACCGTTTCCCTCTCTCTTCCCTTCCCTGCCCTTCCCCCCCTCCTCACCCTACAGAAGCTCTCTGTTGTCTACGCGTCTGCGCTGTCCTCTACCCAATTCTTGAACTAGCAGACCAGGCAAGAGGAACAACGCGTGTCCGCGACTAGACTCAACCAACCCCCCCTTGCCCTACCACGCCCCTCAAAGATAAATTAAAGACTTCTTAAACGTCGAGGCCCACAGCACGAGCGGAGAGTTCCCACATTCTCTCCCTCTTCCTTGCGTCCATTGCCTCTCCAGACAGCTGATTCTCAAAGATATCACCTCCAGACCCTCCAGCACCCACAGGCGTCTTGGAGCCAGGCTTCAGGACTCCCACCTGCTGCGCATTTCCGTTCCACGACCAGTAGACACCGGACTTGGCGCAAACGGGGTCAGCGACAGTCTGCAAACAAAAGAAAAGAAGGAAAGGTCTGTTTGCCTGCCGACGTGGACTCCCGATTTTTCCCCTTGACGTCCTAACGCCACAGACTGGGGAAGTGACCGCCCTTTTTAAAGTAAGAACGCAGATAGACAGACTATATGACTTCTTTTTTTCCTTTTTTCCTTCTTTTCCCTTTTGAAACAAAATAAAAAGACAAAAACATTGAGACCGACAGGTTATATGGTTTTAGACAGACATACAGACAGACAGACTATATCGTCCTTTCTTTCCATTTCTCCTCCTTTCGTTCCGAGGACAGTCAAACAGGCACACAGACAGCCTCTTCTTCCTTCGTTTCTTCATGAACACAACAGACAAACAGACACACTGTATCATTTTTTCTTTTCGTTTCTCTCTGTTCATTCTCTTCTGTTTTTTTCTTTCTCCTTTTGGCGCGCTCTCAGTGGAAGGGTACCAGAGCTCCAGGGTTTGAGCGCACCCTGCGGCCCTTCCTTGCCCAGTGCAGACAGACAGACGGACGGACGGACGGACACACGTACCTGTGCAAGACGGTCTCCTGCCTCCTCCTGAGAGACGTAGCCTCCCGTGACGTACTTCATGAAGACGGGGAAGAGCTTGCGGAACCACTCCCTTTTGTCTCTGAACAGATTGGTCTCAGCAATGCACCCGGGGTACATGGAGGAGAAGGTGATGCCTGCACAAACGCAGAACGAACCAACGAACAATGCATTCAATAGAGCAAGAAGGAAAAAGAGAATTTTTCTTCCTTTCACGTGAAGGTAGTCGGCAACAAACGCAAGAGGACAGTTTATGCGGACAAAAGAGAGAAGAGGAAGGGGGCGGGGAGGGAGAGAGTCAGAAAGGATGGCAAGTTCAGTCAGACAAGCTGTTTGCACTTATTTAGGCCCATACCCCCTTTCCGTGTTCCCAAACCACCGACTCACTCACGTACGTACCGGTGGACTTGTTATACTTTTTGTGCATCTCCAACATGGTCATCATGTTGCACAGCTTCGCGTCCTTGTAGGCCTTTGCTCCGTTGAAGTTCTTGCCGTCAATCATGGGCACTCCTGCCTCGCCCTTGATCATACGGGAGAAACCATCAAGGTCGTTCAGCTCCGCACGGGGCCAGACAAATCCACCCCCGATGGTGTTCGTGTTGCCGGTGATGGACCCGACAATGACGCACCGAGGATCTTTCGACTTTTGGAGGTCTGGGAGCATCAGGTGGGCCAGAAGGAAGTGAGAGAGGTGGTTCACCTGCAGTGCAAGGCGGATGGAAGGAAGGAAGGATGCATTGAGTTGAGTTGACAGGGAGCGAGAAGCTCTTCCTTCCTTTCTCTCTACTGCCCCTGTTCGTCTAGGCCTCCCTCCATCCCAGGTTCCCTTCGAATCTGCCTTGCTTCCTCTAGGTTATGAAGATATCTGTGCCTCTAACTGGGTCTTTCTCCGCATCCTATTGTTCTGACAGAGTGAAACGAAAGCAAAGAAAAGGAGAGGAAGCGAAACGAGACAATGGCTGCACTTCCTTCCTCAACCGGAAGGAGAGGCAGGGCACTCACCTGCAGGCTAACTTCAAAGCCATCCTCTGTGAACTGAGGGTAGGGTGTCTGAGGGAAGTACACAGCGGCATTGCAGATGAGACGGTCCAGGGGAATGTCGTCTCCTGCCCACTTTCTGTACTTCTTCACGAAGTCCCGAGTCGATTTGAAGGAAGCCAAATCGACCTGCATGATCTCCACGTCCTTGTTCGGGTTAATGCCTGCGTCCAGGCACATCTGCCTGGTCTTCTCAGTGTCCCTCACGGCCAGCACGACGAAGTACCCCTGCTGCCTGATCAGAGATTTCACTGTGTACCACCCAAGACCGCTACTTGCTCCTGTGATCACAACCACTTTCTTGTTCCCCACCTTCGCCTTGTTGGGGTTGACCAGAGAAGGAAGGGCAACCTTGGGAGCATCCTGTCCGAAGAGCCCCCCAAGTTTGGAGAAGATGTCTTCTTTCTCGGGTGCAACCACGGCGTTAAGGGAAACGGCGTCTTCGCTTCTTGGCGCAGAGACGGCGGAAGTTCGTGCTGATGAGAGGCTGGAAGGCTGAGGACGGAGCACGAATGCCTGTGCAGACATGGAGCCTGCAGCGGCCAAGCAGAGAGCAGAGAGACCACCGATGCGCATCTTGGTTGGATCAGGAACGTTCTCGACTTGATCTCAGGGCAGGGACGTCTTTAGACGGAAATGGGTCAGTACTGGGACAGCTGGCCACTCTTGTCGGCTGCACGCGAGCAGGGATGTGAGAGAAACAGACACCGGTGAAGGGCGCGTAAGGGGCAGAGGTCCACAGGAGATTCAACGAGTAAGTGAGAGTGTGTCCGCTCAGACGCCTGAAAACCAAAGCTGGAGCAAGGATTGCACAAAGAGGAAAGGGGACATAAGTTCGGAGACTGGGCAATGGAGACGGCTAGGTTGACGCCCCGCGCGGATTTGGCACGTCATCACCAATGCCTTTGCGAACGATCCTCAAAAGCGATTTTCTGGCAGTTTAAAGATTTTCCGGGGCCAAAACTGCACGTACTTGACCCTGACCCCCGCCCGCGCCCCCGGCCAGCCGGCCCGCGCGGCCCCCCGCGGGCCGCGGCGGCCGAGGTGCTGCGAGACGGCGTTCTCTTCGATCAATTCTTACGACCTTTAGTCTCCAAGCCCGCGAGTCCTTGCAAGATCACGGCAAGACGTATAGGGTGATTGATAAATGAGCAGGTGGACATGCACGTGTGAAAAGTCTGCGCAGTGCACACCAGAGCACAGGCTAAGCGCCCCTTCCTTTGAGCCGATCTGGACTGCCTCGTAAGTCGCGTGCGTATTCTCCTTCGACACACTGTTCTGTTTCTGAATTTTTCGCGCCTCGAGCGCAGGTGGAGTTAAACCAGCCTAGCTGCTAGTCCATCAGACGAAAGCCTTTACCTTCTGGAAGCATCCAGAAGCCCACGAAAGGACCAGGAAAGCCGGAAGGATCCAGAGAGTGGCCATGTTTTTGCAGTCCGTGCAGAGGCACTGGAGGAGGCCTCTATCTTTCGGCGGCCTCACATCGAAATCCTCAAATCCTCTGAATTCCCTTTCTCTTCTATCTACCCCCTCTGCCTCATCCTCCTCTGCACCCTCTGCACCTACGCGGAGCAGTCATGGCCATGGGAGGCCCTTCTTCACACAAGCGAGGAAACCAGCTGGGGGGAGCACAACCAGTCTCTCGTCCCCTTCGCGAAGGAGCGAGCTCAGGCAGCAGCAGCAGGGTCTCGCAGCCACCGCCGCCGCTGCCGCAGAGAAAATGTACCAGGAGGACGGGGGCCCAGCAGCATCCCCCCACCCCTCCCGAGTGAACGTAGCAACAGCGCGGACGAAGAAATCGAGCGCGTTCCTTCTCGGTCCCGAGCCTTCTTACGTGAATGACGTGGAGGGCTGCGAGATATACCACCACCGTGTACCTTTCCAAGTTGAGTTTGGAGGTGTCTTGCCCGAATTGGACATTGCGTACGAGACCTGGGGGACGATGAACGAGAAGAGAGACAACGTCATTCTTCTCACGTGCGGACTGTCGGCCTCGAGTCATGCGAGGTCCCACTCGAAAAACCCGAAACCCGGTACGTGAGTTTTTTTTATCGACTCGTCCTGACAGGCTCTTCTTACTTTTTTTTGTTCTGCTTCATTTTCTGCCCCTTCCCTTCCTCGTACCACCTCTTGCTCTGCCGAGCTGGTCCGGTCCAGTTCAGTCCAGGAAGAAAGTTTTGAATGGGACAGAACTTAGCGGGGGGAAAAGGAACCGAGAATTTCAGTCTGTCCGAAGAGAGAAGAGAAACAGAGAGACAGTAGAGAGGAAAATGCCTGGATAGTGATCATTCTGCTTCATGGATATGATTCAGGAAGATGACACAGGAGTGAGGAGCGTCAACTCCGGTTGGCGGTTGGCGGAGGGAGATGTGCAAACAGGCCAGATTACTCCATTGAACTAACTCCTGCCTGGTGCCTGCCTTCCTTCCTTCCTTCCTTCCCTCCCTCGCGTGCCTGCATGGATGCAGGATGGTGGGAGAATTTCATTGGGCCTGGCGCGGCACTTGACACGAACCACTTCTTCATCATTTGTGTGAACCACCTGGGAGGATGTGGAGGCAGCACCGGGCCCTCCTCCATCAATCCGGCAACAAACAAACCCTACGGACTCGATTTCCCTCTCTTCACGGTGCAGGACATGGTGCGGGTGCACTTCACATTGTTGGGTTAGTGAGGGGCTGCATGGGTACATGGATGGATGGATGGAGTCTTGGTGCCTGCCTTCCTCTCACCATGTTTTGGCTTGCCCCCGCACCTTCTGCGTTCCCCCCTCCTTACTCCACAGAGCTCTCTCTTTCTTTTTTCCCTAGTGTGTTATGGCCTGGATTGACAATTTTTTTTTCCTGGCCTCTTCCTCTTCCTCTCTTCATCTGTCTCTGCCCTTACGGCAGTCCTCTCCTCTGCAATACTTTTTGTGTCGTGCTTTCATGGTGGCTTCTCCTTTCTTCTTTCGTGCTCCACCATGTTTGGCAATTCCCATCCTGTCATGTTTTGATGCTATTTTTTTGTTTTTCTCAACGCTGGAAGTGCATTCAAGTCTTTCTCATGAGGTTGATCTCTCGTGGGGATGTTCTTGCTCAGGGGCCTCCTCTTCCTCTTTCTCTCTCTCTCTCTCCCTCTTGTGTGTGTGTGGGTGGGTGTGTTTGTGTGTGTGGGTGTGTTTGTGTGTGTGAGTGAGCGAATGAGTGAGTGAGTGAGTGAGTGAATGGTTTGGCACTTTCTGTTCTCCCAGCTTTCTCCCTCTTCACTCCATGCAGTGTGCTTCCTTCCACGTTGTTGAGTGAGCTCGTGTGCACCCAATTGTGTCCCTGTGCGTGGGGTTTCTCTGAATCCAAGTTTGGTCTGTCTGTTGCCTTTTTTCTCTTCTCGTGCAGACTACCTGGGAATCGACCGTCTCCATGCTGTTGTTGGCTCCTCTCTGGGAGGAATGCAGAGTCTGTGCGCTGCCTCCCTGTACCCCCACAGGGTCGGCAGAGTCGTTTCGATATCCGCCTGTATAGAGAGCCACCCGATGTCCATCGCTCTGAGATATGTCCAGAGACAAGTCTTGGTCAGTCTCTCTCTCTCTGTGTGTGTGTGTGTGTGTGTGTGTGTGCGTGTGTGTGTGTGCGTGTGTGTGTCAAGAGTATGGAAGGAGGAAAAGGAAGGAATGCTGCTGGATGAGGCAACGGGGTGTGGGTACTTGAATAAATCCCTCACTGCAGATTGTGAATCTTTCCTTTCGGCCACTCCTTTCACGACTTTAACGTCTTTCCTCTCTTCTCTTTGGCTAGCCTGTTTCCTCCCGTCCTACGTTGCCCCCAGTCACGCGTACATATTGGTGAAGGAGCGAGTGATCGAGTGAAGAAGAGGGGGAGTCAGAAGAAAAAGAGGAAACGTGCCCATTAAGGTGGGCATATCTTGAGTATGTACACGTACGCATATGACGGTGTGCATGTGTATAAATATCAATATACACATAAACATGCAGATGGCAGACCCGAACTTTCACGGAGGGACTTACTACGGGAAGGCCTTCCCTTGGAGGGGCATGCAGTTGGCACGGTGCATCGGGACCATCTCGTATAGGTCAGTCAGGCAGGCAGGCAGTCAGCTACTTGGGGCCCCGGGGAGTGTGTGCGTGTGGATCTCCTCTCTTTCTCTCTCTCTCTCTTTCTCTGCATCTGCCTGCCTCTTTTTTTTCTGTCTTTGCGTGTGTCCTTCTTCCGGGTTCCACAGGCATCTGCGTAGTGAGTGAGTCTTTTTTTTTCTTTTGTCTTCTTTCAAGTCTGCGTGCCTTTCTCCGCTTGTGTAGAGTTTGTGTTTTGCCTCGCTGTTTTTTCGGCGGGGATTGATCAAACTCACATGACTCTGTTTCTCTCTCCCCTTGCGTGAACCCACCCGGCTCATGTTCTCTCCTGATACCCCCTGCCTCCCTTCTCCTCTCCTCTCTTCTGGTGAATGAATGAATGAATTTGCCTGCCTGCCTGCCTGCAGGAGCGGTCCTGAGTGGGAAGAGAGATTCGGGCGTCAGAGGGGGTCTGCCTCCCCTTCGCTGGATTCCGACTTCATCATTGAGGGGTACCTGGAACACCAGGGACGGAAGTGGTGCCTCCAGTACGACCCGAACTCCATGCTCGTCATCTCCAAGGTGGGGGGGGGGGNGGGGGGGGGGGGGTCTCTAGTTCGGTGGGTCTACCAACATGAACGGGGCCAGGTCGGGGGCGAGGAATGGAATGGATCCGTCCATGTGTTTCTTTTTTTTTTGTTGGTTCGTTCGTTCGTTTGTTTGTTTGTGTCGGTGTCTCGGCACGGTTTGGTTTTCTCGACTGTCTCATTGTATCTAGTCTGTTTTTGAGAAAGCGTATTTTCGGTGTGTCATCTCTCTGTGTTGTTTTGTCTGTGCGGCTCTACTGCTGCCGTTCTTTGCTGGCGTCCGTATGTCTGTAAGACAAGGAAACGGACTCACTTGTAATTTCTCTCTGTGAGCACTAGAATTGGCGAGGGGGCGGGTGAAGTGCAGGAGAAAGTGATGGATGGACCCAGGTTCAAATTTGTGAGAATGAGCGAGTGAGCGACTCCAAGCGAAAGGAAAGAAAGAAAGAAAGATTGACTGACTGACTGACTGACTGACTGCAGGCAATGGATCTGTTCACCCTCGAAAAGGCGGCAACCGAAGAGGGGGTGCCGTCCCTTGAGGAGGGCATGAAGGGAGTACAGGTAGGTAGGTGCTCGACGATTCTCTCTCTCTCTCTCTCTCCCCCTGTCCGATCAAATCATACAGTCTGCCGGTTTCTCTTTCACTGTTGGTCCCTCTCGTCTCTCCCTCGCATCCCTTCCTCTGTCTGCAGATGCCTGCGCTGATCATGGGTGTCTCCTCGGATGTTCTCTTTCCGGTCTGGCAGCAGAAACAAGTGGCGGACATCCTGAGGGCAGTCGGCAACCGGTCAGTGAGAGGGGGGGGGGCAAGGCAGGGAATGGGAGACCCAGACGAGATCAGCCTGCCTGCAGGCATTCCCTCTCTCGAAAGCGACACAGAAAAGAAAGGAAAGGAAAAGGGGAGGCTCCGCATGCGTCCATTTAGTTATTTGTGCATTTGAACGAAGGTGATTTTCCCCCCTCTTCGCGTCGCTTCGTTTATGTTTTCCGCTAAGCATTGCGAACTCGTCTTGTCGTGCTTGCATGATGCCGGCTGGAATTCTGTCGGTCCGTTGTTGCGTGCGATGCCTCTTGTTTGCTTTTCGTTTCGCATGATCATCCCTTGCCCCCCCCCTCTCCGTACAACTCCCCCCTCCTGTTTGATCGATTCCTCTCCCTCCCTCCCTTATTTTCTGTTCTCTCTCTCTCACTCTTCTCTGAGTGAGCTTGATGCAGTCATGTTGTGTACTACGAACTGGACGCGCAGTACGGTCACGACACGTTTCTCATCGATGTGGCCTCCATTGGGGGCGCAGTGAAGGGACACCTCGAGCAGCGACACACCGACCTGCCGAACATCAATTGACAGACACACAACAGGAGTCAACGGAAAAGGAAGAAGGAAAATTGTCCGTCTGTACTTCTGATAGATTGCTAGTGCTTCTGCATGAATGAAAGAGGGAAAGAGACAACTGTCGGTTTTGTTTTTCCCTTTGCCATTCTTTCCATTTTGATGGTCAATGTGTTTTGTGCGGTGGTAACATGCAATGGTTGCGTGCATGTGTGTGTGTGTGTGTGTGTGTGTGTGTGTCGGTCGATGAGAAGAAGGGGTCGGCGGGGGATGCTCCGCTGGTTCCTTCCTCTCCGGTTTTGATGATTTTGGCCTTCGGGAAGCAGACAGGCAGGCAGGTGGGTGCGCAGACTCACTCCACTAATGCTGTGCGTGTTTCTTTGGTTTTGGTCCTAGCTCTTTTGTAGTAAATAAAGACTTGATGGATGGAAACAATTAAGCAAACACCCTGAAGACTGAAGGGGTGCTCTGAAAAGAAAGACCGACCAAGAGAAGAAAGGAAGGGTGGGAGAGGTACCCTTTGCTGTGTTGTTCACAGAGAGTGCAGGGGGGGGTCTGTGTTTCCTCCTCCGAGTCTCTCTCATGCGGAGAACAGAGGGAGGGAACGAATGTATAAATACACGCAGGAAGAGAAGAGAAGAGAAATGAGAGACCCGTCAGCCCAAGGAGGCCTGCACGGACGGGCAAAGAGAGGAGCAAAAGGGAGGTCAGGAAGGAAGGAAGGAAGGAAGAAGCGGTCAAGGAAACGATAGAAGAAGGTGAGATGACTGCCTGATCTAAGCAGCCCTGAGTGAATAGAATGGAATCGAATAGGAAGGATAACTAACGATGAGGATCGTTTGGAAATGGGTTGGGGGATCTTTGTTTCTCTCCCCTCCCCTTTTTTTCTGTTTTTTTTCTTATTCTGTGATTTGAGTAATCAAGGGGGGGGATTAAAGATCTGTGCACGAGCACAGATGAAGGTGAATGCTTTGCGGTTGATTTCATCTTCCTGGTCATTATTTTCTCTTTGTGCTTATTTTTCCTCTATGCACCTTGAGGTGCTGTGAGAAATGCTCTCGGTTGCTCTGCCTTCCTCCCTTCAACCAATCCCTTGTTAGTTCTGGCTCTACCCCCTCCCCCCTCCCAGCGCTTCCCTCCAATGTATCAGGCAATCTCTCTATGTGCCTGTATGTACGCACACATAATCGGTCACATGATGTCTCCCTTATCGCCTGCCCGCTTTGTGGATCTCGAGCATTGTTAGAATACCTCGAGGACGGTGTCGCAAAACGAGTACGAAAGACGATGATGACTTAACGGTACTAAAGGTACTTACTGCGGGGAAACAAGGACGTCCTTCGATTGAAAGTCTCACGTTGGTTCATGAGAACGGTAGAGACGCCGCCGGGATAGTGAAGGCAAAACAGTCATTTGTTGAGGATTGCGCAGCCTGCAGCTATCGATGGATCGATCGATTGTGGAGTTGCGCATCAATTGCAGTTTTGTTGCAATTGCAAAGTTTTGGTAGCCGTCATCTTCTTGGTGCATGCAGGTCACGGTGTTCAAGATGCATGCATGAGTATAAAAAGAACCTAGAAATAAACGTGACAACGAACGAATCTATATATGATGCGTCTGATGCGTCTAGGCGCTTTCCCTGGAAGCTGCACGTCGGACATTCGGCATTGGGGCGGGAGGCCAATCCTCCGCACATAAATCCTTATCCTAATCCTAAATATAGATGAACATCTGCTTATACATGAAAGCCTACAATGAAGATCTGACAGTGAAAATAAGCTAGGAAAATATTAAAGGAACATCTAGAAGAATATCATAGTAAGACCATACAACTTTTGACTAGGTATGATCTGTAAAGTTTTAAAGTGATCGAAATAAAGTTTAAAGTCTGGTTTGAGTCTGTCCCTATGAAACTTTTACTAAATATATGAGTAAATATGAGTAAATATTATAATATTTTAAAAATATGACACAAATATGAGTAGGGATAGCTAGCGTGCGATATCGTATCGGTATCGGTATCGGTATTGAAGTATCGACTATCGGTTCTTTCTCGAACGGTCGAGTATCGGTTAGTATCGGCCTGCTTAGAGCTTGTGAAGGACTAGCTGGGCTACTATGTGGCAAGGCACGCACCAGGCCGGGCCTCGGTGCTCGAAGACCGGGCGCGGCCAGGCCTAGTAACACGTATACCATCCCCAAACGGCTGCATGCATGGATGAATGCGGAACCAGCTCCAACGTGCACTGAATTCAGCCTCAGCGGCCAGAACAGCCCGACTTGGCTTTAAGACAAGACTGCATGTACATTACATCCGATCTAACAGAGCTTCATCATTTCTGTTTTCTGAACAAAACCGCTTCTGGACAATCAAAGCATCATAACAGCCAGAAGGGGAAAAAATAAGGTAAGGTGTGGGCATATTATAAATGTCAGGCGGATAGAAGTTTCATCTCCTCAATATGCAGAGTTGCTTGACCCGTTATTGCCCTGTCGGAGTTGGTTCACTAGCCAACGTCTAAACAGTTCAAGGACAGTAGTTTAAGAATCGTCTTTTCACAGTGTTGTCTCTTCTTTTTGTGCCGTCTTAGAGCTTCAGGAGTGACCGGATCGACCAGGATGTTATCATGGGCGAACTAAGGTTCAGAAAGGTCAGTCACGAGTGAGGTCACTATCATTTCGTGACATCTATACTCTGCCATTGAAGCTTGCCACTTTACCATTGATGTTCAACCACTGAACCTCTGATGACCTCATCTTTTACAAAAGCTTGCCACTTGATGTTCGTTTTTCGATGTTCACCTAGCTTCCAGCAACGGTTCGGTTTTCATACCCTGTGAATCACAAAACACACACCAGGGCCGTCTATCTATTTCCCTGTAGGAACCTTTGTAGTCCAACGTGTTTGTCTTGGTCTCCTTCATGCTTTCATTTGTGCAGAAGGAACTTCTAATACCGTAAGCAGTGCTGTTTTCGTTTTTCTGGAACTGGATTTGCCCTTCCGGTGAGTTTGTCACTTGTACCCACTCCACAAAGGAAGGAGAGGGCTTCCCCAAAGTCTAGAAAGCTAAGGAGTGTCTTACTATGGATGTGTTCCACCAATGTGTTGCAGCTTTAAAATCTCAGTTGGCCGTTTTGCGTATTGGTTGATTTTCATGGAGATGCACACACATACAAATAAGCATACAGACCGCTGCACACTATCAAACCAGGTCCTTTGACCTCAATTTTCTCTTCATTCCGCTCGCTGAGTATCAACCACCACGTCGCTCAAGAGAGTCCAACCTAAGCTGCTTACTGCGTAGCTTGTTTTTTCTTTCTTCTTTGTGCTACAAATCTACATGGTTCCTTCGTGAGTGCAGAATAGGATGTGGATATCTGCATTTTACTGTAAGTTTTGTATACATTCACTTGCATTTAGGTAATGGCACATACATCAGAATAAAATCGAGTCTAACAGTTTGCGTCTGGTATGAGATTTCCAGGGACGACGTGTTGATGAAGTCATTCTCAATCTCATGATGTGTTAACTCTTTTTAAGGGGAGGGTTAGGGGAGCGAAGCCCCCCTTATAGTTTGGCCATCTAAACGTTTTGGAACCCATTTTCGAAGTAGAGTTGACTCTTTAAAAACATGAGATTTTTATAAAAAGTTTACAGTTTTACGAATGATACTGTTTGAACTAGGTTTTAGCCTCATACGCTAAAAATTTTATGTCAGTATCGAAATTATCGACGATACCCCCTTTTTTGGGAACCTTAAATTCCGATACGATACCCATATGATACCGATTCGATACCGATACGATATAATAGCTATTTCTAAATATGAGTAAAATATAATTTTTTTGTGTGTGTGAACTATAAAGCATAGAGAGCCCAAAAGTGGTTTGTATGGTTCAGTTTTGATCAGAAATTACGTTTAGCTACCCAGATTGGCCGTATACAATATAAAAAAATTTTTAGAGCCCAATGAATTTTTTAGTGAATCAATTCGTGAATGTTTATTCACTTTTTTTTTCTTAAGTAATTTTTCATAACTAAATTATGACTAAATATGACTCAACTTAAAATATTTTTTTAAAGCATATTTTTACATAAAAGATGCCAAATGAGTCTGTTAACAACCATCTCCAACGAGAGAAGTATTTTATGATTTTTTTAAAAATGGCACACTCCTTATATATGCAAACATATAAACATATATATATATATATATATATATATATATGAAAAAACATATGTATATATTGGGCCTGCCCGACGTCGACGACGACATCGCGACCGGGACCGGGGCGCACGCGTGAGCATGCATGACCCGCGGATGCTATACAGGGCCCACTGCATGCATGCATGCACGCAGCGTTCTATGCAGCGTGTACAGTGAAAGACCCAGGCATGCATGATCCACACCACAAAGGCCACTCATGCAGACAAAGATATATGCAGACGTACAGATGAAAGAACTGTGTCACAGAGTGTTGGCGCTTTTGTGTCAATCCACTAGGACAGGGCAAACGAACAGTAGGATCGTCTTTCTATAGTGCTGTCTCTTCGTTTTGTGCCGCCTAGTAGGAGCTTCAGAAGCGACCGCATCGACCAATGTCAACATGTGCGAACTGAGATTTGGAAAGGTCAGTCACAACTGAGGTTATAGATGGATGAAGTGAGTGAGGGATCGATGGATGCATGCATAGAATGATGGAGTGAAGAGGGATGGATGAGTGGATGGCGTGAGAGAGTGGCTGAGGGATGGGTGGATGGATGGATGGAGTGAGAGAGTGACTGAGGGATGGAGGGATGGATAGATGGATGGATGGATGCCATTGGATGGATAAATCGATGGATAGAGTGAGTGAGGGATGGATGGGTAGATGGATGGAGTGATGGAGTGAGTGAGTGAGGGATGGATTAATTGGTGGAGTGAGTGAGGGATGGATGGATGGATGGATGGAGTGAGGAGGGATGGATAGGTGGATGGAGTGAGGGAGTGACTGAGGGATGGATGGATGGATGGATAGCTGGATGGATGGATGGATGGATTGATGGATTGATGGATTGATGGATGGAGTGAGTGAGGGATGAATGGGTGGAGTGATCGAGTGAGGATGGATGGATAGATGGATGGATAGATGGATGGATGGATGGATGGATGGATGGATGCATGAAGTTTTGCATCCTTGGATTTAAATGCAAAAAGGAGAGAAGTGTTGGGTGGAGATACCTGGTTGGCACAGCGCAGTGCCCCAAAAAACCTCCAATCCCTTCTGTTGATTCTGAGCTCATCGAAGAGCTGATTTACGATGAAGAGTGGAAGAACAGGTACGTCAGCTTTCTGTTTTCAGAGCCTCGATCCGTTTTTTTTTTCCACACGTCTATATCTCTTGCGCTATCCCCTCTTTGTCTGCTCCCACCCCCTCCTGATGACGCAGCTGCTTGTCTATAAAGGTTGGCCAGGTTTGTACCTTCATTTGGCCAAGGTAAAGCCTAGAGACGCAGGTGTGGAGAAAACACACAAGACGATCAGTCCCCTCAACGAGGCCCTAGAAATCGTCTTCGGTGATTTATCCAAGCACACAGTCACCAACAAGGCCGAGAAGAGAGTCACCATCTCAGTTACGTTCCTCTATCACTGTACGACCTTTTTGAATAACAGAATTAATTGGATACGAGGAAAGAGAGGCATGAAGGGCCGCTGAAGAGGCCACTGCTAGGGCGGCCGCTGCTGGGGCCGCTGCTACAGGCAGGAGGGGGAGAGTGCAGGAAGAGGATGCCGAAATGGAAGACGTTTGGGATGAGAGGGGGGACGGAAGGTACCACTCCGAGAAAGGTTGGGCCACTGGCAGCCATTGGGGGGGGCGAAGAGGTCATCCCCTTCCTCATTATCATGGTCAAAATAAGATAGAATTTCATAAAAATGATATTATTTACTCAATATTTTATTTTAAACGCTCTAAGTTGGTGCGCTAGATGAATTAAAAGCTCTAGTCTTCGTAAATTGCCCCAAAAACGTCCTAAAACTTATAATTCTTTCATAAAAAAATGGTTTTTAAAATATGACAAAATATAACTAAATTTGAGGAAAATTAGTGACAAAATTCACTAGAAAAAAAAATATGACTAAAATATGACTATTCACTAGTTTTTTTTTAACATTTTTTTTTTTATAAAATATTGATTGAATGAATGCCATTGAATGGCACGTGACTGGGAGTTAGTTCATTCAACTTGTGAGTATTTGTAGACTTGGGTAGCATTTTTTGTTTGTCCGTGTATAATATATAAAAAAAAATATAAACTCATAAAAAAAAAGTAAAATATGACTAAAATATGAATTTTTTGTAATATTTTATAATATTTAGTCATATTTACTAAAAGTTTTATAGGGGTAGACTTTAAAATATAACTTTTGAAACGCACTTTAAAAGTTTTTTGTCATACTACATTAAAAAATGTTTCAAAAGGCTAAACAATCCTAAATAACGCATCAATGTGTTCAAGCTTTGTATTCTTAAAGTTTTAAAACCAAAGAAGTTTTAAAATATAAAGTATGTGGTCAGACTTTATTATAAAAATAACTTTACAGATCACACCTAGACCTTTGATGCAATTGCCAGTGAGATATGTTACATATAAAAACTTGAATCTATACTATATAGAACCTATATCTCTAAACCTTTACAATAGCCTTTACAACTTTTTTCCTATTTTTTTAAAGAATATAGAATAAGATACTTAGTGACCATGTTTGATTTAATTATATTTGATTTGATTTGATTTGATTTGATTTGAGCTTCAACCTCAAATATTTGATATTTGAGGTAAGATTTGAGGTTAACTTCTTAGGGTTCCTCACTGAGTTACTGACTTACTGTCACTCTGATCATTTTTCTCATGACAATAGTTATCAGAACATTTCTGATGTGTGTTTCAAAAATTTAAAAAATATATATATAAAATTATAAATTATTAGTTCCGTAAAAAAAATATGCCTGTGTGGCAGTGTATATACACTAGTCACTGAGACTCACTCTAGTACTAATAGAGATTAAGAACGTTAAATTGATAGATTTGAAATTGCATATGACTTTTTGTTGATACGATAAAGTTAGAGCACGTACCAAAATTGAGGTGACAATCACTCAGCTTTATGGCACTTCCTTTTCCTCTTCTTCATGATCACTTTCTTCAATGTGAATCGAATCGATCGGTGGTGGGAGCTGCTGAGAGCTTTTTCTCTGGCTTTTCGGCTTTCCAGGAGTGGGTGCTCCTGGGCTTCTATTCGGTTGCGGAGAGATGACAACGGGGTGAGACGGAGAACCGCGCACACGTTTGCTATTGCTGTTGGTGTTGGAACCGTCCTGTTTCTGGGCAGCTAAGCATCCAGAGTTGGTAAGTTCGGCTACCCTCTGTGCCGCGCCAGGGCCGACAACAAGCCCCTTGTGTTGGAGGTGAATATAGAGAGGTCGGTAGCCTTCCTCACCCGGAGTGATGACTTTCTCAGGAGGGGGAAGTTTCCCCCCAGCCTTCTCAGCATTTGCGTCTGCGGCCGCCTCCTTTGGTTTCAAATTGGTCCTCCCGCCGGGCCCTGCAGGAGCGGCCCCCCCTCCAGCACTGTCAGCAGCCCCCCCG
>JAHBMJ010000836.1:36110-39756 GCA_018398765.1 Chromera velia | reverse complement strand
CGATTGAAGAGATGTGTATTAATGCAAATGCATGTATGCAAAATACATGTATGCAACGTGCATACTGAGATCAGTGCGCATGCATGGATGGATGACGCACGCACGCATGTAAGGAGGCATCGATCGCGTCATACACCGCCTGAAACACCAAACAACTTCCATTCTAGCCTACTAATCCACACCCCGTCGGTCTGCCACTGTCGTTTATCTATCGCTGTTGGCTTGATTGCATGAACGATCAAACAGGTCAAGATCTGCTAAGAAGAAAAAGAGTTCTTTCAATAGTAAGGGCATGCAAGCGCATGCAAGGGCCCATTTGCAGAAGTCATAAAAGAAATCATGAAGACGAAAGGAAACGAGTTAAACAAGCACGAAGGAAAGAAGGAAGGTCTAGAGGAAGGTTCTGGTAGAAAGGAAAGAAGGAATCTAACGAACGAAAAAGGAGAGAACCTCACGGAGTCTGATCCTGAAGTAAGGACTCTTAACAGCAAAACCGGTAGTGCTCCTTCAAATGATCCTCCGAGGCGTAGCTATAAAAACTGTCGCCATGTGCACATCTAACGCAAGCAAGCTTGCGAACGGCCCCGGAAAGCAAGAAAAATGAGAACTTCACGATTGACGTACGCCGGCCAGCCGATCAGACAGTCGCACCGCCCCCCCCCCCCNCGTGGGAAAAGCCGCAGAACCCCCCCTCCCCCAGGAAAAAAGCCCAGGGATGCAGTCTATCACTTTCCGGGGCTACTGACGCACGCATGCATGACGACGCGGGTTCATGCACGCTTTTCTGGACCATTTGGGGCGGGATCTTTCCAGAGCCTTTTTTTGGTGAAAATCGGGTAATCGGGTCTGAAGTCTACCTGACGCACGCACACATTTGGCACACATTCAGCCTTTCGGGACCGGGTTTTTACCGAAAGACAACGTGCGTACATGCACGCACGTAGGCTGGGTTATTTCTATCTGACGCAAGCAAACTTACGAACGGCCCCGGAAAGCAAGAAAAATGATAACTGCACGATTGACGCACACCGGCCAGTCGACTGCCCCCCCCTCCCCCCCCCTCGCGGGAAAAGCCGCGGAACTCTCCCCCCCCTCAAGAAAAAAACCCGGGGGTAAGCGCCCCATCTGACGCACGCATGGCGCAAATTCAGCCTTTCGGAGCCGGGTTTTTACCGAAAGACAGCGTGTGTGCACGCACGTGGGCTGGGGTATTTCTGTTTTCTAAGTGCCCCCCGCTTCGCTTTCCGGAGCCATTTTCTAAGTACCCCCTGCTTCACTTTCCGGGGCCACTTTTTTTTTAGCCACATATTTTTCATGTATGCATGGCCCCGCGGATCGAGGGCGGAGCAGTAATTTACTCGATATCATGCCCTCCGGGGCCTTTTGAGATGTGAGCGGAGCGAGCGGCTCTGTAGCTGTTACCTCGGGGGGCAGCTCAGCTTTGCTGAGATCAGCCGACAGGCCCTGATATCACGTGATCACTCTATTTTTTAGGCGCGAGATCGATGTCATCGCTTGGTTAATTCGTGGAATTAATTCGTGCAATTAATTTGTGGAATGAAGGTGAGTCAATATATATTTCATCTCAGGTCCAACCCCAAGGCCCTGAGAGAGCACCCACTTGCATAAATTAATATGCACGGTACGTCAAAACATGCAGTACCACGCAGTTCGTCGGGTAGCGTACGGGGCTCATAAAATTAAAGTTCTGTCATGCAAAGTTAGTACTGCAATCTCTTGGGTTCAAGCTAAACAACAGATGTCATTGACTTGTTATTGACTGCATGCGAGCACCATTAATTCTGCATGCATGCTGTGTGGTGCGCTCAACGCCATGCCCACCGTAGATGCGGTCCTGACACCTAGCCTGATATGAATGCTTGTCATAGTTACACTCTAACCTCCATAATGCTATGTGCCCCCTCCCTCCAGAGTGGCGTCCTTGCCACTTAAATCGCATGGGGCAGTCATGCCATATACAATGCTAAGCAGAACAGAGTCAAAAGATCGCGTTGGCTATTGATTGAGCTCACAACCGTTGACTCAAGGTGGGGTCTCTTCTGTCACATGAAGGGCAAAATTGAGAATTGCTCACAAGACTCAAACCTGTAGTTCAGCAGTGCAGGAGATGTACGGATTGTATGATTGGTTTGTCTACAACCAACCCAGTCACCTCTGCCTAACTTTAACTCTCGTCCTCTCTCTTCTCCAATCGATCTGAGTATCAGCCTTCTTCTCGCAATCATACTGCGCTGACAGCAAAGAGTTGTCTGTTTTTCTCTTTTCTTTGTTCCTTTCTTGTTGAAGCATCTTCTTCTATTGACATTTGTGCAAATGGCATCGAGGTCAGTCTTTTTTCTCGAAGATAAAGATCGTGAATTCGATGATCGATGCGAATGATTGTTTTGACAGCTAGCTCAGTGTGAAACTGTTACACACACATGGTTAACACAACCATCCAAATTCTTTCATCGCTCCTTTGTCGTCTCGCCTTTCTTTGCAGTTTATTTCTTTTCATTACTATGACGGCTTCTCATCTTAATTCCCTTTCATCTTTCTTTCCATCCACACCTCTCTCTCTCCTCTTGCCACATATTCCTTCTCTCTCTGAGAACCACTCATACCCATATGAGCCCCCTCCCTCCTGACCGCGTCCCCACGGTCTAAGCACGCAAAAGACTTAGTGTTAAGACGCGCATGACGGGTAAAAAAAATCTGGGCAAACAACATGAGATCAGGTTCCGACAGAATCTGACAGACACGCTGACAGATTGATCACCGAACGATCAAGCGGATAAAAGAAACAGAAATGAACGGAAATGAACTGTAAGCCAAACGCGAGTGTGAGGTCTCCCTTTCCATTAATGCTCTTTCAACAGAAACCGATGGCTCAATGAAAGAAGAAAACAGGTAATGTTCCTTACACTGGTAAGAGCAGGCAAAGAAAACGAACCAGATACGTCATAACGAGGCGAAGTGAAATGTAGATGGACAAACCAAAGCAAACGAGCACATGACAAAGCCAGGGCTTAAACGATTATGAAGCCTTAATTCTCCATTTCTACAGGCTTCACTGGTACTGGGAGGTCTTGAATCATCTCTGGAATACCCGGTCGTACCAGTTAACCAACCTGTTTCTAATACTCCCTCTTTTTTTCTTTGTAGAGCCGTACTGCTTCGCTGTCTCCCTCTTAAGGCAGCAGCGTGAACACCTACCAGGAAGAATGCGTTGGCATCATCTCACGCTAAGCCTTTCATCTAAGACTCTTGGCCTCGAGTTTCTCTACACGAGCCTTCTCCTTCTCCTGTTTCATTTTTTGTTTCTTCGTTGGCTTGGGCCTAAGTTCTCACCTTTTACCTCCATCACCTTTGACTGCTATCGATTCCTTCACTTTCTGTTCTTTCACTTCCTTGCACCATCTCCGGCCCGGGGTAATAGAGATTGTCATCGTCGAACTGCACTTGACTCAGGGTAGATTCAGTTGACAACATCCCACTCCTCTCTCTTCCCACTGCATCGCTGTCTCGTTGCGCAGAGAGACAGGCTGATGATGCAGGACCTGATGTTTCACTTTCGATCGCGCGATCCTCGGCGATCCTCTCCCACCTGCACCTGTTCTGGACTGAAGTTGGCAAGCGCATCGCG
>JAHBMJ010000836.1:8610-31110 GCA_018398765.1 Chromera velia | reverse complement strand
AGCCCACCTCAAAAGTGTAGCCATACTATAGCTGCACCGGCGCACGATCCTCAGCGACAGGCCCACAACAAGTGCACTCTACAGAAAATCTGCATAGCAATGTAGAGCTATAAGTGAAGGGAATGAAGCGGGATCTTTCAATTTCTTCCTTGCTCTCTGATAGATGCCTCGGCCTGCAAAAGCATATAATCGGATTTCTACCATACAGCCAAATATTCAAATTGGGATGCGTGCGTCAGTCAAGCATGGCAGCCCGCGCGGGCCGGTTGGGGCAGGCCGCGGCACAGACGCACGTACGTACGGCGCAGCGCTGCATGCTACGCGCGGCATGTACGCAGACCCGCCGGCCCGGCCTGCCACTGTGCTACAACACTTCCAACCTTTACTCTCATATACTCTGGGCTCTAATTTAAAACCTTTAAAAACAACAAAAGAATCGTTAAAGATACACTTAAACGATGTTGAATATGTTTAAACTAGTTTAAACTGTTTGTATATTTAAAACAATTTTGGAGTCGGAATTAGTGTTGGAGTCAGTCTAGTCCCGTTTTCACATCTTTTTTAGAACTGTTATCGAGCTGTGCAGCTGCGGGATGCTACAACCACTGCTTTACGGAGAATTGGGGGGCTCTTCTTGCTTTTCTTTTCTTTTTCCCCTTCGCTTCTACCTCTTGCAGGTCTCTCTCTCTCTCTTCTCAGGCTTCTCTCCCTCTGTACAAGGCATTGCAGCAGTGTGCAGCTAGGGTCTCAACTCTTCTGGAAGCTCTGAGAGATTCACATCAACAGTATCGCCCTTCTCCTTGACCGCACCGACCGAGACGTTGCAAAGTTTATCGGCAATGTCGATCACAGAGGCAACTGCCGCCGATCTTTCGGCCCCTTTCCCTTTCTGCCCTACCATTTTTCTGAAGCGTAAGAACTTTCAAGGCTCACAATCTACGCATACAAAAGAATTCTCTTTAGTATAGAAGACAGGCTGACAACTGTTGTTCGATCGATACAGAGAGTCGTCTCGTATCAAGATTCACCAGAAGAGCAGCAGTCCGTGGTCGAACTCTGCTCTGCTAACCATGTTGGGTAGCGTACGGGGCTCATAAGATTAAAGTTCTATCATGCAAAGTTAGTACTGCAATCTCTTGGGTTTAAGTTAAACAATAGATGACTTGTTATTGACTGCATGCGAGCACCATTAATTCTGCATGCATGCTGTGTGGTGCGCTCGACGCCGCGCCCACCGTAGACGTTGTCCTGATACAAATGCTTGTCAGAGTTACACTCTAACCTCCACAACGCTACGCAGTTAACTTAAACCACTGCATGATGGCCCCCGAGGTACTCACAAAACTGGTTTTGTGTATCATGTATGCATACACTTTCTATCACCAACATTCAGGATCTGATTGGGGATACAGATGTTAAATAATTTAAAAAAAAGATCGACCTTTTGAAAATTGTGTTGGCATATGATCATCAGGAGATCTGATGCACTCCATGCGAATGGGTCTCTCAGAACGGCCCGGAAAGTGAAATCAATTGGGTTCTCACTAGTTCTTACTGTGTCTCATATTTTTTTTTTCTAGAGATGACAGGAGGTAAAAGCAGAGATGCCTCTCCTCGAAGGAAGCTGGGAGGTATGACCACTTCTTCTTTGGATGAAAGAAAAAAAAAGGTTTGCACCTTTGCCTGCCGGTGAGCTTGCATACCTGAAACATGGAGGTGAAGAGAGACGTATAGCGGTACGATGGTACAGAATTTTATTAACAGACAAGTGGGGCGGGGAGATTGGGAAATGAGCGTAGAAGGGGATTTCTTTCCACAAAATATGGAAAGAAAGAACAGTCTGAAAGAAACGTAGCCAGATGGCAAGGCCCTAGGGCAAGGCTAGTAAAACAACACAAAGCACTGACACGTAGTGCTTATAGTTAGAGAGGAGAGGAAGGCAAAGAATACAGAGGGATTAGCAGTCTGTACGTGTAGAAGAAATCCGTCCTTGACAGTACAGCATCATGATTATACAGTTTTTCTTTCTCTTTTGTCTACCTGATCGAATGACATACTGCAAGGCTGTACAAACAGCGACAGCATAGTTCCTCAGTCAGACAAGGCTGTACGAACAGCGACAGTACGGTTCCTCAGTCAGACATGACCAATGCCACTGACGATCTAGATGCGTGCCTTTGGGGGTTTGGGTAGTTGGTTTATCGGGGGGGATTGTATGATAAATTTCATGAGAAGGGGAGAAAAAGTAGAAGACACCACTGAGAGTTTCTTGGGAGGGCTGGAAAGAGGTAGAACTAAAAAGGACTTGCTTTTGAAAGATAAAAATTGGAGGAAAGTCTGGCAGCTCGATCTTGAGCGCTTTTCTGTTGTTTGCTTTTTATTGACTGAAATGCATCAGGGGTAGGTCAGAAACAAAATGGGTTTGTAGGGGACGTTTGGTTGGATTATGTCATAGTCTGTTTGACATGATTGCTCAGTCTCTCAAGTTTTTGATGTCATGCATCCTGGTCCGTCTCTCTCAACATGTCTCGACACAATGTCATAATTCGCCTGCCAAGCCCTCCAAAAGGTCGAAAAGTGATCGCTAAGGAGAGGAAACAAACTTTTGGAAGAGAAAGGGGAACGGGGGCCATAAACTTTTTGGAAGAGAAAGGGGAATGGGGGCCATAAGCGAAATTGCTTGTCCGCCCATGCAGCCTACATGATACACTCACCACATGGCAGGCAGCATAAACTCTGTGATAGAGATGGAGAGAAAAAAAGAAAGATCAGGGAAGGAAAGGGTAGAAAGCGGACGGACGGACGGGCGGAGGGAGGGAGGGAGGGAGGGAGAGAAAGAGGGAGGGAGGGAGGGGAAGGGGCAAAAAACATGTTAGAGCAGTCTCTTGCCTTTTGATAAACAGGGTTCACTGAAGCTATCACAGACAGGCATGGATGTGGATGTCTGTACGCTAAGACATGGTCGGGTCAATGACATATCCGAACGGAGGAAATGAAATTAAATCAAGAAGCGAAGGACAAGGAAAGAATGAAGAGAAACGGCCGGGCTCTTCACCGTCAGTGGGAACCGCTTTGACTCTTCTAGTCCCTCGTCCTCTTCATTTCGTCCAAAGTCATTGAAGATAGCTGTGATCGCCTGCATGTTTCTCTTTAATAGCTCTTAACTGCCACTTCCCATCCGTTCTTACTGCCTGCCTGTGAGCTGTACAAATCAATGATCGAAGTTGTCGAGAAGAGCACTAGCCAATAGACTTAATTTTTCTTCCAGCTATGACCCTTTGTGGCGAGTTATGGCTGGCCGGCCGGCCAGAGACGTTACTTACATAGTGGCTATGGTCAAAAAAAAATAGTAAAAAATGATTCTAAAAAAAAAAACTTGCCTGCGGCGCTTGACCCTCTATACACCATAAAACGTTTTTAAAACAATTTTTTAGGTATCTTTTAACAATAACAACAACAACAAAAAAAAACAGGGTTATTTTTTTGTCTGGTAACGACCCCTCTCTACTGGTAATTATCGGATTACTGGTAATCAACTTCGATTATACTTGAGCTTTACCAGAAAAAAATGAGAACAAAATTAAGTCTTAAAATAATTTTTGATAAGGCAATGAATTCATTTTATATTGTTTTTATAATGAAAACTTCCTACTAGATTTCCTAGCACTATACTAAAATATAAACTTACTAGCTAGATTCTACCACCATCTAGCTCGATGATAGCCTCAATCCTAGAATTCGATCAGACTAGCTATATCACTTTGTTTTTCTGTATATTCAGTTTATATGATCTTGTATAATCGTTTATATGACTGTCACTGCTAGCTATCACTGTCTCTTATATGCAACCTATAAATTTTGAGTGATAGTTGATGTTGAAGCATCGGTCTACCTAGTTTTCACCGGTTTTGACCAAAGGGCTTTGGCCGGCCAGGGACCGTTTGGCCGGTTTTGGCCAGCCGGCCACCGGCTTTGGCCGGTTAGCCGGCTAAAACGTTTCATGACCACCAGAAAAATCGGCAACCCTGGACGATAAACATACTTTTCACTTCAAAGCAGATCACGGACAAGGCACGGAAGATGCAGATTCGTCTGTTCTGGCTGTTCGTTGACCTGACAAACTTAATTTAATTGAAGGCTTTCGATACAGTCAATATTATCATATGGCCCTCCATACTTTTCTTTTGAAAGTGGGCATTGCTGCCCTCCTAACAGACATCATCATATATCATCATGTCGTTCATGTAAGACATGGAGGCATATGTTGAGGTGAATAGAGAGATCAAAAGCAGAGCTGTTTGCAGTCAGGAATGGGGTCAGACAGGGATGCATGATCGGGTTTCTCCTTTTTCTTATCTTTCTTGAAGCAGTTGTACAGGAAGCCTTACGGGGCTGGGATGGGGGGGTGGAGGTGAAGGTAGATTTTACCATATTTTGCGCAGCCTTTTTCAAGCAAGAAGACAAAGCAGTTTATCTTATTTTATCTTCAAGATCAGCATTACTGATTTGAAGTTTCAAGTTGCAGACGACCTGGCAGCACCTGAAATGCAAAAGCATCGTATACAGGAGTTTGTAGACCGTTTGTAGGCAGCGTACGACCAGTGGGGACTAAAAATCTCCATCAAGAAAACGAAAGTGATTAGAAGTGATGGTGCAGCTAGCCAGGGGAAGGGGAGTGGAGGGGGAAAAAAACATACAGGAGAGCCGCATCAGTCCACCATTGCAATTAAGAGACAGCTTCTATAGCCTCTGCAGGAGGTAGAGCAGTTCCAGTACCTGGAGAGTCTGATGTCCAACGATAGGTCTCTCGACAGAAAGATCCATCATCACATTCAGAAAAGAAGGATAGTGGAGGGGAAGTTGCAAGGGGATCGAGGAATGGAAGAGGGTAAGGCTGACAACAAAAACCAAAATACATACGTGCAGAGGTGGTATCCTTCCCGGCCCTCCTCTATGGAAGCAGAGACGTGGGCGGCTCAAACAGACCACATTAGGAAGCTTGAGTCGTGATGCATGGCAAATGTGAAGCAGATGACGATCCAGCCTTGTTAGGAGCAAACTTTTAATGCTGCTATTAGTAAATTAGAGTGTGTCTAACTTGGTATTACTTTATCTGACTCTGGGTCTTCCTGAGTCTTACCAACATTCTAAACAATGTTTTTATTCTATAGAGCTAGGTATAGAAAAAAATGGACTTATACGGAGTTAAATAAAAAAGTGTAAGTTTTAAATAAAGAAATGGCCAGTGAAATGGTTATACATTTCTTTTTTATGCGTTTTAACCTCAAATTAAAAAGCCTAAGTTTTATAATATTTGATAACCAATAGCTAATGATTAAACAATAATTCTAGCTATTGAGTATATTAGATTTATGATAAAGGTAATTGAGTATATGAGCCTAGGCATGAGCGTACATGAGTGAAGTAAATACTAGAGATTAGAGTTATGAAAAAGATAAAAAAATTCATGTTAGTCAAACCGATATATACCGCATACACTTGAATTTTACAATTTTGTCATAGGATGCGATTCAGGATTTATTTTTTTGAAAAAACAAAAGTTTTCAGATGCATGCTGGGGGCCCCCAACATGTTGGAGAAGGGGCCTTAGCACTCTACTTCCACGCCCAATGACTTTCCGGGGTCCGATTCAATTTGTTCGAAATTCAGATTCAGATCTGACAGACTAAATTTCATCAGATGTGAATCTGAATTTCGAACAAATTGAATCGGGCCCCGGAAAGTCATTGGGCATACAAGTGGAGTGCCGGGGCCCCTTTCCCAACATGTTGGGGGCCCCTAGCATGCATTTCAAAACTTATTTTTTTTCGTCCGAAATTAATCCGAATCAAGTGCGCTATGCAAATTTCAGCCAAACGCGGTATAAAAGTATAATAAAACCTGCAGCAATCATAAAATATTGTAGTTCAAAAAATTTAAAAGGTTATTGGAATGGTTGTGTCAGATTGTTAGTAATTGTTAGTTGTATGTATAACAAAGCCCTCGATCATCATTGTTAGTTGTTTATTATTAGTCCCTCAAATATATCCCAGTATAGATCGTAGTAACACCCTCTGTTCATCTCTGTTCATAACATTTCCAATTAAGCGTTATTGACCCTCTATATAAACGTCTTGAAACACCCATTGAAGTGTAAAATGCTTTGTCTACAGTCTACTTCTCAGAATTTAACCTTATAGTTCAAGTTTTTTAAAATTTAAAGTAAACCTGTTTCAATGATTTGTTTTTTTTTAAGCTGAAAGCCTCCTGCAAGAACAAGGTGGAGTGGCGACGACAGGAGTCCGCCACAGCTTAGCTGTATAGGGACTCGATCGATATCACTGCATGCAAGCGCATGCAACCGTGCAATGAGCGTATTTATTGTCATTGAAGTCACTGTTAATTGGGTAGACGGTCCGTCTCAGGCACACCACATGGCTGATCCCACTTCAGAATAGATTCGAGCTGAGCTCCTTCCTTGGTACCTCTCTCGCTTTGTACAACACTTTGCGTTGATCGAGCTGGTCAGAAACTGCCAGGAGACAACTGCATGCATGCATACCTGATCTGAACGGCGTTTTGCGTTTCTTGAGGTCCACAGCTCGTTATAATTGTGCCCTGCTTTACGAAATGGATCCATCAAACGATCAGCACGGGGGGGAAGAGCGACGCTTCTCCAGCGGGAGTGCAGCAGGGGCAGTGCGGGTGGAGGCAGAGTCTCTTTGCACTGTCTTCACTCTTTTGGATGTGAAGGCTTCGGGAAACATACCCAGAGAGAAGGTGAGCAGATTGCACTAGTGCATCCATGCGCACACAATCATGGGTGCAGAGAGAGATTAAAATACGCGAAGAGGCCCCCCATGCATCGCGTCGAAGGGAGGATTCGCCCGCTTCTAGAGTACGTCAAGAAAGCTGTTCTCTGCTTCATCTGCGCACGTACACATGTACAGACGTATATCCCTGTATATGTGCACGACTTCTAGTTAGTGCCAGCATACAAGCTGAGTTTTTGTCCTACCTTCACCTTTGGTAAGCAATCCCAGCTCGGTGTTCCTTCACTCTTTCTGCTGTCTCTGCCGTCATCAGATGAAAGAAAGAGATTTGTCATCCAAACCCGTGTTGCTACGGTCAACTTGTAAGACTGCATGATTCCCTGCATGCACCAATCCGTTCGTCAATATTAGTGCCTATATTTTCGATGCATCCCAACTGATCACTCTTTTCCCCTCTTTTCCTCCGTCCCCTGCATGATTCTGCAGGTCCCCCTTGCCCTCCGCATGCTGGGAATGCCGCTGACACGCAGAGAAGTCGAGCAGGCTCTCCGAACAGCAGACCCTCTCCGTCAGTCACTCGCTTGCTTGTCCTGTCTGACAGCCAAATAGAGCGTAGAAGAGTAACTAGGCGAATGTTCCAGTCGGACAAAAGCCAGCCTAGCTGCCACTCAGCAAGAAAATGTATACATATGAGTCGACCGGTTGGCAGTTTCACCAGATGCATGTCTAATTCTCTGGGGGACCCAAGCCTCACGTGAGGTGTCTCATTTGTGCCCTTTCTCTCATCTCCTGCTTGTCAGAACACGGACAGCTTTCCTTCGAGCGCTTTGAGCAGCTCGTGTCGAGTCTCACAGACAAGTGAGTGCATTTTCTTTCATACAGAATTCTTTTAAAAAAATACAGATACTGAAAAAGAATTCTGTATGAAAGAAAATGTGGGCAGCTCGTTCGAGCGCTTGGAGCAGCTCGTGTCGAGTCTCACAGACAAGTGAGTGACACCTTTGGGACGGGCTTATGTCTCTGCGTGACTGTGGATCTGCTGCTGTGACGACACAGAATTAATCTGCTCGAATGGTGATCAGTACGATAACCTGAATGGATGTGGTTGCAATCCCCACATAGAGTGAAGAAGGATGGGCAGATCATGGAGAGCGTTTGGCACTTTCTTAGAGCAAATAGAGAAGAATCATGGCGACAAATTCTGGTCGTATGAAATTCGTTTTTCTCATCCAGTCTTTTGTGTCTGAATATGCTCGTACTTTTTTCCGGTAAACGGACTGAATAGTTTTGGCTCTGGCTGTTGTTTTGTCACCAGGGAAAGCAAACTTGAAACCTAGGGAGTTGCAAACAGCTCGACTCTGCGTGCCGAGAGCACAGCTGCTTCTCCATGCATCCCCCCATATTGCTGTTCTGTGCACTAAATTGTCAACAGAAAAAGTCCGTCTGCGTGTCTGCAAGTCTCTGCAGGGCACGTGAGGTCTCGACCCTATCAAATTCGTACAAAAAATGAATACAAAAAATGAATTTATTTTCACTTATTTTGAATTTATTTTGTCTGTATGTCTGTCTCTGCAGGGCACGTGAGGTCTCGACAGACGATCTGGTGAATGCAATGAAGGAGCTGGGGGATGTCAGGGGAGGTCAGCAAGTCCCTCATTCGAGCTCTGTGTCTGCTTGCTTCCCTGCCCACCTTTCTGTATATCTTTCTGTGTCTTCGTCTGCTTGCCTCTCTGTCTCACATGAAAAATACCTTGGACTACCTGTCAAAGGGAGGAAAGGGGAGAAAAAGAAAGAAAGAAAGAAAGACAGCAAGACAGACAGGTAGGTAGACAGACAGACAGACAGACAGAAAGAAAGAAAGAAATGCAGAAAAAAACCAAAAGAATCACAAAGAGGGGGAAAAGAACGAGATTGCCTATCTTTCTGTTTGACTGCATGTCTGGCCGCTTGCTTACTTTGGGGAGAGGGTCAAAGCGTGGCAGTGTGAGCGTGCACAGAGGTTGCGCTTTCTTTCGTTTCTGGTCATGTAAGTTTTTCTTTCGCTGAGTAGAAGTTCCAATCTGTTCGTCGCTGTCAACCAGTCGGGACGGATGAGAGGCACAGAACTTCCGTCTCTTCTCTTCTTTCGTTGTCTGTGATGCTCACACATTTGCCGCCCTCTCTTGTTTGGTTCCCGCCTTCCTCTTGCAGATGCAGGAGAAGAACCTTCATCTGTGTCCCTGGAGGCGTTGGAGTACAACTTGAAGAATTTTGGCGACTGCCTTGACAGCAACGAAGTCACATTCCTCAGAGGTCTGCAGGTCTACCTGGTCTCTCTTTTTGCGCCGTGTGCTGTGGTCTCTCCTTAATTCGCTCTTCTTTTTGTTTTGATCCCATTCCCCGACTTCCTCGAGGAGCTAGATGGATGACTGCTCGGCCATTCTGGGTTTGTCTTCACTCTGGTTTGAGGGGGACACTCTTCGCACTCAATCAACATGGTGTGTGTCTGAGTTAACTTCACGAAATAGAAACGTCTGAGCCTGCGTGGTCAGCTCTGTCGGACACGGTGCGATATGGGGTTTCAGGGGTTTCTTTCTGGCTTCCTCCTTTCTTTTTGTGTTATGCCTTTATTTTCCTCCTCACTTTTCCCTTCTCCCTTTTTTCTTCTTTTGATTCTGGCTCACTTTCTCCTCCCTTTCTTCTTTGCTTCCTCCGTTCCTTCCTTCCTTTTTTCCTTCAAGTTCCATCCTTTCGTCCTTTCGCTTTTGTTTTTTTTTCTCTGTTTGACTATCTGTCTGTCTGTCTGTCTCTCTCTCTCTCTCTCTCTCTCTCTCTCTCTTTCTCTCTCTCTCTTGCCCTCCCATGCACTCCCTCTCCGCTCCGCTCACTCTCTGTTTACTGAATGACCTGCTGACCGACTGCAAGCTGCCCAGATTTCCTCTACAGTTGACCTCCTAAATCATCATCGTTGCGCAACGTGACGTCTTGTTTGTACATGCATACAGAGTTGGTCGACACCTCCTTCACGTCTTGTTTGTACATGCATGCAGAGTTGGTCGACACCTCCTTCTTTGTACATGCATGCAGAGTTGGTCGATACCTCCTTCTTTGTACATGCATGCAGAGTTGGTCGACACCTCCTTCACGGGCACCGTGAATCCCCAAAAGGCTTCGGCACTCTTGCTTGACGGAATCTTTGGCTCAGAAGAGACGGCTGCCAGTGGTGGGAAGAGGGGGGACATCTCGGATTGGCTTTAGACAGTGCATTGCAAAAGCTGCAAGACACGCTAAAGGTCTTAATACTGAAAAGCATTTTCAGGTTTCGCACTGTCTGTATGCATTTGCATTGCTGCGCATTCGCAGTCAATTTCGCACCAGTACGAATTCTTAATAATTTTTTTTGAGACTCTACGAGAAACCTTGAAGCTATCTCTGTGAATTGTATGCTCATGCGGCACAAGTATTCGAGTATATTCTCACCGGCTTTAACCGCCTCAATTCAATTCAAAAATTTAATTCGAGTAAGCATATATAAGCAAAACAGTGCCAAAACTACACTGTGCTGTTAGGAGTAACTACTGGCCCTTCTCAGAAAGCTTTTGGTTACCATCAAATTGGTAACCTAAATTTGGTAACAAGGGGGGTTTGAGAGGATTACCACTACCGCGGTAATCTGGCTATATCTGCCCATAAATGTGTTGCATCGAGATCTAATATTATAGTAATATAGGAGAAACGTATCTTTAAAAACTGTGTACGAGTACCGTACGACGTAAAAAAGATCATTTTTAAACTTTTTTTGTCTAAGTTGTTTCTATAATATCAAGAACTTAACTTTAACTTACATATACTTACACATATTTCTAGACATAAGAGAACTTTACAATAAATCTATCTTTGGTACTTGATTTACCTACTAATTTGTTTTACTTACAAGAACGATTACCACTGTTTGGGTTACCGAAACAACGGTAATCAATATGTGACTCTGCAGGATTACTGTAACCATAAAAATGGTTACCGAGCGGCTTAACGGCCGCCTCGGTAACCAAATTAAGTTGGTTACTCCTAAAATTATTTTAACTCATTTTCCCTATACTTTTTCATATAAATAAAATTTGAAATTCAAGTTTTTGAATGCCTTAATGAAGAAACGGTTTAATGATAAAAAAAATAAAAATTTTACCAGCATTTAACTTTTAAACTTAAAAAAAAATATTGTATCAGAAAAAGAATAGTATGAAAAAGGAATGGCTTTCCGAAACAGTGTAAAACAGTGAAAAGACTTAAATTCTAATTTGCAGTATGAATATTATGTTTTATTAACGGTACGTAGTATTAAGTGAATAACAACTGAAGAGTATGAACTGACGTTAATATTTGAGTAATGATAATTAACGCCAGAGCAGATGGAAGCTTTTGTCTTTAATTGCAGCCGTGGCACGTTTTTTCACTGTCTTTCTACTTTGTCCTTTTGCACCTTTCTGTAGGCAGAGTGGCTGCCGTGTGGATCAACATTTTCATTCGAGACCCTTCTGTTTGAGGGCCGACGCTATAAGATCTCGAAGTGCGGAAATGTCCTTCGTGTACGACCCCCTCATAATCAGGTTGGGAGACGCCAAGGACAGCTCTCTGTTCTCATCAAACCCCACCATAATCAACATTCTGTCTGGCCAATGGTTGAGCATGGAGACAAGGATCTGCCAGAAGGTCTCAAGAATCGGCAGAGAGTCCACTCGGAAGAATCGATACTCCTTCTCCATGTCTGTGATGAATGCATGCAACTTTGGCTCTAGGGAGGAGAGCGCGTTTTTGACTTGACTGGGGGGGGCGGTTCCACTGCTGAGTGTTTCTACTGCGTAATCTGTCTCTCTGGACTCGACAAATTTGGTGGTGTTCACCCTCATCTCCTCTGCCAGGTCGTCGAACAAATCGACAGGCCGTTGGAGTTGACGGAGGATGTCTGCAAGGTAATGCGGGGCAATGACCGGTTTTTCTTTTCCGTTCTCTGTGTAGAACTCCCCTGTGGCCACCATTTTGGACATCAATTTTGTGAACATGGAACTACCCTCCTCTGGGGTCCATATGGGAAAACCCCCTTTCTTGAGAATATCCTCCTTCTCCTTGAGGACCCGAAAGGCCAAATTTGCACCTTCAATCTCAGTCATCAGATCGTCAAACTGAATGGCCGGATCGTCTGACATTCCCTCAAGGGCCAATGCGAGGCCTGAGAGGCTTTTTTTGAGCCTCTGGGCTGCATTGAGGGCACCGGACATGTCTGAAGTTTTCTCTGAGGCCAGGTGCCCCTGTGCTACGTGAAGGTCGTACTGTGCCCCCCCTATCTCTGTGAGCCTCGACGAGACCTCCTTCAACCTCTTCTTCAACGCCGCCATGTCCATCAACGCCGTCCCTGTGTTTTTTGTTGTGAAGCGCGAGGAAAAGAAGTCAGCGGAGTCTATAATGTCCTTCAGGTGGTGCTGGGTTTTGACTTTGGGTACTGCGACTGCGGCATTCAGGAGCTCTAAAATCTGCCTGACGGGACTGCCGGCAGCGGTTCCTTGTGCCAGGATCTTATCTGTCATTGCTCTGTGTGCTGCTGCTGGATCGCTAGGGGGGGCTGCTGCTGTGGGGTCTGGTTTGAAGGTTTCCAGTTTCTCACAGAGGTCTTCATAGGGTTTGAGATCTTCGAGGGCCTCTTCGTGCATGAAGAGGAGAGACGAGAAGACGTTTGTGGTCATCGTCAGACCGTCCACAGTCTCTGCTTCCCCCAAGTCCTCTTTTTCGAGAAGAATGTCGAGATATCCCTTTGCCGTCTCCCCTTCCTTCACATTCTCCATCTCCGACTCTGTCGGGATCAGATTTTCTCTGAACAGGCTCTTCTCCTCCTCTGTCGAGACTGCACCTGAACTGACCAACTTCTCATAATCTTCGTCTGGCAATTTTTCCAGCAAACGACGCCAGTGGTCGTTGTACAACCGGAGGGATTCAATTTGAGGAAGGATCTTGAAGGTACACACGGGACCCAAAAGATCCAGGTGGGAGGGGAGCACGATTCCCTTGATCACTTCAGGCTCTGTTGGCAGTTTGAGACGGCCGCACTGGGATTTGTCTTTCAGGCTGGCTTTGTGAATTGCAGCCTCTACTTCCTTACACAGATTGAAATTTTCGGGACAGAAAAAGGGGTTACAGGTCGCTTTGGGGAGAGTAGAGGGGCCCTGGAGGTTTTTGAACACCTCCTGACACTGACTGCACTTTTTGTATGCCCCCTTTCCAAGCTTTGAATGCAGAGCGTTGGCAAGCCCTGTTCCAGTCGGTGCACAGTACGTGGTTTTCTTTCCTGGTTTCGTCAACTGGGAGCAGACTGTGAAGGGGTCTTCTTTCTTCTTGGCGAGAACAATCGCTTTTTTCCACGACTCAAGATCCGAACGGATATCTGCGTACACGACATTGCCCTCAAAATGGTCCCTCCACTCGTCTGCGTATGTGGACGTCTTGCAGGCCTGCAGAATGTTGCGGTCACAAGTCCTGGCGTCTTTTAGGGTGTGCCCTTTCCCGGAGAAGAGGGAGAGGACTGTCCCGAGAGACAGAAGAGACGGAAGTTTCATTGCACGGATTCAACGTCTGCGACTTGAATTTTCTCTCTATATATACACGTTTCTCAGTTCATGGAACGTTCTTTTATACCCAGACCGTTACCATTGACTGCACGAAGGTCAGACCTCTACACAATGTTTCTGAGAGCTCCATTGACCGATGGGAGAGGTCGAACTGTGCATGCTGCTCGAATGAAAAGCAAAATGTTCGATGGCCATGCATATGCACATGCATGCAATTTTTTTTTTAAAAAAATCAGCTTTCGTGCATGCATGAGCGTGCCTTAAGAATTCGCTCGAAATGCGCGCGCGCGCATGCATGCCTTCATGCATGCAATTAAGATCCGCATAGATCCGCAAACCGAATAAGCGAATACATGCATGCAGCGCGCACGCGCGCTCGAGCTTCCGAGCTCCTATATAATTAATTAAGAGCCACGTTAATTGATCGTTAATTGTGCATTTTGATGCAGTGAGTATCATGCAGTGAGTCGGAGTTACCAGTCAGCATAAGAGGTTTTGAGCTTCAGAGGATCTGAGTGACTTGTCCAATAGCACGTAGTCGACGTCGCTTTCCGGAAGGAGGCGCAATTGAGTTGGAAGTTCAAGCCGACTCACTGCGTCTCCTCAGCCCGTTTTGCGCCGCCACCTTTTGTCACGCAGATCTCCATCGATCAGATCCGTCTACACGCACTTCGAAGCATGAGTTCTTCTCCCTCCCAGTCTGAAGAGAGACGTCTTCTCGACTACGAAAAGAAATACCTTTCTTTGAGTAAGCAGAAGGAGAACAACCCTCGTTTGTCTCAAGAGTCTGGGAAGGTGTCCTACAGGCCTGCACTGAAGTATCTTGATGTCGCCATTTCTGCCAGAGCTCGGATTAACGCTCTGCAAGATGGAGACCCCAATTTCCTTTCAGACCAGATGGTGCAGCTTCTATACTACAGATCGCGGCTTCTCTTGAAGGCAAATTTGTTCGAGAACGCACGGGAACAGATCGAAAACCTGTTGCACAAAATCAGACAGAAATTCCCACAGAAGGCAAAAGTTGAAGCCGGGGACTCCAGTCATGGTCCTTTCCATGTGCAAACAGGACGAGATGACTCCATGGGAACCAGATCAGGTCAGATCTGCATACAGAGTGTTGCTCTACGCACACTTGCGAGCAGTGAGTGCACCACTGTGACAGTTTTTCAAATGTTGGGTTTTCGAAAAGTGTACAGGTGATTTGGTGATGTTATTGGACACAATCGAATTTCGTTTCAATCAACCGGTTGAATCTTCAGCGTTTCTCGGCATGATTTCACATCGCCTGTTGGTGTGATAGGACTTCGTACGTGTCTCGGCTGATTCTGTGTTGTGCTTCGCTTTCCCCTAAGTTCACCTTTCACTTCAGAAGGTTCACCAAAGCGCTTTTCCATTCCGACTGCAGGCTGTTGCGATTCTTCGAAGGGACTGAAAACAGAGGATCAGGTTGCACCAGAAGCTCCACCCAAGACTGCTGACACCTCTGTTGAGAAGAAGCAAGAGACTTCCCCGACAGATTCAGAGAAGAAGGAACCAGAGAAGGAAGAGGGAGAGCAGAAAGACCCTCCAGATCCAAAGAGCAGAGAAATGTCATCCCTCCCAGTCTCCTGCAAGAAAACCGACCCTCTCATGTGTGCTCATGGCAACCCGAAGACAGGGGCATGCCCTCAATGCAAAAAGGACGAGGCCCTGAAGAAAATCTGCACGCACGGGGTTCATCGATCTCTATGCACATAGTGTACACGCCTCGGCTCCTCCCCGGTGCCTCCTATCGACTTGAGGAAGCCCCCTCGCGTCAACCTGGAAGAGCCCACTCTGTGGGAGAGAGGACTGTTAGACAGAAGTGGACCGAAACTTCCAGAGTCCCCGTTCCAACATTTCCTGTGTGTTCAGTCTGCGGTGAACGGCTTTTGCTTCTCCATGTCCTCGGTGCCTGACGAGCACTCTCTGCATCGGATTCTCAGCTTCGTCTCCCGTCTGCAGGGCGAAGGTAGGCCCTGTCTCAAGCACAAGCCGTCTCTGTATCCGCACAGCAAGGAAACGGTGACAAAAGGCCGACGTGCAGAGATCATATGGAGAATCGATCCAGCCCGCCTCTCCTTTGTGTGCAAGCGGATGTCAATGAACTTCTCCCCTTTCGCTTCCCCGTTCTTCCTTCCGTCTGCACAGGGAGGACCCATGCATGCTTGAGCGATGGAGAACGCGCACGTCGGAAAAGAAAGCCGGAGTCAAGCAGACGAAAATGATGAAATCCTCACAACCCTCCCCTTTCTGCAGGCCACAAAGACGCCGGAGAGGACATGAGAAAGCAAAGAGAGTCTCGTTCTGCATTCGCCAAGAAGAGAAACGCCCTTCTTCCCTCGTCCCCTCTTGCTAAGAGAGCAAGGGAGGAGGCTGCGAGTCGACTGGCGAATGTGAAGGAGAAGATTCGACAGATCGTCAGGGAGAGTAAAGGAATGTACGCTCGAGACCTGGAAGACAACAAAGAGAGTGGAGGAGTGGGAGGAGGCAGGGCGGGAAGTTCGGAGGGAGAAGAGAAGAAGCAGGGGGCGTCTGTCCTTCTCGCCTCTTCCCTCGCGTTTCTGTGTCGGGAGTCGGACATTGTGTTCGAGAAGTATCTGAGCACGCTTACGGAGGCTGAGGCGGGAAAAGGAGAAGAGGACTCCCTGAAGGAGACGAGAGATATCGTCCGAACCCTCAAAGAGCTTCGAAAGGAAGAGAAAGACAGATGGGCACTTGGAAAGAAAACAGAAGGGGGGGTCAAAGGTCTCCCCTGGGCAGGACGTCTGTCGGACCCCGTCTGTGTCCCCCCCTTTTGGCATCACAACTTTGAGGCCTCTGTCTGGAAGGCCCCTCCTCTCCAAGAGAGTGTCGTCTTTCCCCTCCCTTCCCTCGGAGTGTCCGACCCATCCGACCTGCGGCCCTCTTTCTACGCAGAGGAACTCTCATTCGACTTCTCTCTGGACGATGTGAAGGAGGGGGGGGGGTGCGGCTCCTCTTGAGAATCTCGAGATTCGAAAAGAGGCCGACGCGTTTCTTTCCTCTCTGTGCCCTCCCGAAGAACCTCCATGGGAGGTCTCTGTGACAGGAGAGAGTGTGTGGAGGGTGTTGCCCTGTGGGGTGATTGAGAGGGACGAGACTCTGCCTTGTCAGGAGAGAGTCCTAAAGGCTCGGGGGGAGTATGAGAAGAAGAGAGGGGGCCCGTTGTCTCTCTCTGAGAGGGTCGACAAGTTCGAACGTCTGCGCGAAGCGTCAGCCGAACGTTGGAAGGAACTTGATGAGAAGAGAAAAAAACCCTGGGAAGAGTGTCTTCGGGTCATTTCTGTTGATCTCGAAACAGCAGAAAGACATTTCAAAGTGAATGGAGACAGCAGAGAAGCATTGGAGGATGTTCTCTCAAGATGGAAAGTGGGGCCTTCTTTTGGTGAGGTTGAGGAAAAATATTTCTTCGTCGATTATGAGAAAGTCTTGGAGGAATTGCACAAGCAGGCATTGAAAGGCTTCTTCAAACCGAAGGAAGATGCCAACTTTCCCTCCTCACCCCCCGTCTTCTTCCCCAGAGATGCGTCCATTTCCTCTGACCAAGAGAGGCACAACCAGAGTACCCACTCATCCTTTCCAGGGGAGTGGGACGACCTGCTCCCTCTCTTTGAAGAGAACAAGAAAGAGAAAGAGAGGGACAATTTTGACTCTTCCTCCCCAAAAACAGAACGAGACCCTGACTTATCCGACCAGGAAGATGACAACTCGAGTGACCAGACATCTGGCGATAGTGAATCCTCCGAAGTGTACTGGTCCGTGGAGGAGTTGATCGGATTAGTCAAAAACATCCAGTCTGACAGACAGGAGAAGATCGCCTACTACAGTCGTAGACGCAGCTCCACATTTCCTGTTTCACAGCCGTCTCATAGACTTTCAGAAACCCCCAGACTTCCTTCCCGTCCTCGTGAAACGACAGAAGGAGAGAAAGGGAACCCAAACACAGGCCCCTCTGGTGTGTGCATTCAACATTCCTCTCTGATCATCTCTCAGACCACCGCAGCGACACGGCAGGGTCCTCTGATGGACAGTCTGTCTCTTTCCTTGTCTCTGTCTGTGTCGGTGTCTCAGAACGTCTCATATGTTCTTCCGGCAGTCGGGTCAGAGTCTGTTGTCATCGAAGAGGGGAAGGCAGAGGTGCAGGGAGACGGCGACGGAGAGGGAGGGGGTTCGTTTGTTGGTCTGTCTGTCCTGAAGGAGAAGACGGCAAAGATTGGGGGAGAGGGAGAGAACGACTCGAGTACTCTTCCGAAAGAGGGGACGGCAAACGCACAGACAGGGGGGGAGGGGGCAAGTACTGCAGTTTTGAAGAACACTGTAGCAGCGGACTCGCACGAAAGTCCTAGAGTCGATTCCGTCGTGTGTCTTCCCTCTTTCCTCACTGAGCGTCTGCTGCTTTTTGAGAAGGATGAGCAGATACGGATGCAAAGGGAGAGAGTGGAGAGAGACAGAAAGCTGAAGAAGGAAGAGAAGGAGGCCTTTGTCGTTGCGGGTCGGGATCTGATCCTTGTGATGCGCGTCTCTCCCCTCTTCTCTGCGGACGGCAAGACGACTGCAGACACCAGGTCCTCCTGCCCTCCCGATGATCGTGAGGGACTGATGAAGAGTGAGACCGAGCCTTTCCCTGCAGAAGAAGGCTGCCCATCCCTCACTCACCTCCCTCCGCTCACACGCACATCTTCCGGCTTCCTGGTCGTTTCCGGGCAGTCTTTCGATCTGGTAGAGGAGAGAATGAGAACCCGGGACGAAGAAGGGCAGAAGAGAGGTGCCATTCGGACAGACAGAAAAGTTGAGAGGAGAGGAGAGGCTCCAGAGGAGAGAGGAGGATCGTGCTGTGATGACAATTAAGGGAACCTCCGCAGCTGCCTCTCTCTCTCAGGCTGCCGCCACTGGTGACAGAGACGGGCCCTGACTGAGAGGGCAGTCTGTAGGAGAAGGTGAATATAGATGAGAGGAAGAAGTGGGAAAGGGGGGGGGGAGAAGATGGAATGCAAAGGAGACCCTGGCTTCCTTTCTCGGACTTCCTTTGTTTTTGTCATTTATTTGACTTCCTTTGTCTTGTCTGTTTCCCTCTTTGCCCTTGTGCCTTTCCTTCCGATCGGTCGAGACTCTGACCTGACTTCTTTTGTTCTTTCTTCCTCTTCCTCGCTTCTCATTTTTGTTTTTTCATCTTCGTCCCCCAGCTGTCAACTTCTGATTGCTGCACCTGGAGGAGAGACGATCCCGAATGTGTGCGGGAAGAGGTCATGTATTAAATAAGAGGGGGGAGCGCAGAGAGAGAGAGAGAGAGAGAGAGAGAGAGGGTCTCTTCTTCGCACCTGACCCTCCTCAATTTGGACTTGCGGGAGTGCTCACTCTTCAAATTCAAGTTGTCTCAATCAATTGAATTCAATTCAATAACTTTGCGCTTCTTAATTCGACTTCTGTTCGTCCCTTGGGAAAGAAGTTTTGCGCTGCTTGGTTTTGTACTTGGCTGCCTTGGCTCGTGATTTGACGCGTGCAACACTGGCTACACAGCCCCACACTGCATGTGTGTCTAGGTGTGTGTGCTCTGATGGTCTTGCAGGCGCATCATTGCCAGAGATACCCAGAAATTGATTCCTTCCAGGGACCTTCCTCCTTTTCCTAACGTCCAATTAAATCGATTCATAGTCGATTCATGAAGAGATCGAGAACAGGCTGAACCGAAAAAACAAAGGAAAATAAATTTAAATAATTAAAATATGTGTTTTGAAACGAAAACTAAAAGTATGGTTTAGTACGAGTATATCTGTATAAGCTCAGGCAACAACATATGTGATGATGAACCTTTGCTATAGAAAAATATAAATAATGATTAATCACACTCAGGCATTTTGAATTCGATATGCATAAAAATATAAATTATTAAACGACATTGTTACGACAATTAACTGTTTTCAGACAACGTCAAATTTTAGTAAACTTTAACAACAACAAAAAAAGAGAAATAAACTCATGAACATTATTGTTTTAAGTATGATGTAATAAGTTAACTAGACTAAATTAGAGGGCCTGTCATGTATATAAATAAAAAAATTGATTACAAATGGGGTAGACTAAGATTTTAAAGCTAGTTTTAAAGGTTCCATGCAGTCTTTTTTCTCTTTCCATCATCATTGAATGAAAGGGTATAGGATTTAAAATTTAGACGTCTAGTAAGAGAAGACGACGAAATTATTTTGAACAATAGTCATTGGCAGCAAACTACAAACTACAAGATGTACTTGCATGCGCTGACGGCTTGTCAGGAACAAAGCACATCAGAAACCTACTCCTCCAGGGAGGGGGGGTCGTTCCGCTTAAACATTGTCTCGCTTTCGCTGGAGTCTCTACCTCCAAGTCTCCCTTTTCTCTCTCGTTTCCCTCCCTCAGCAAGTCCAACACTAACTCATCATCCGGTCTCTATATATAGACAGACAGAGACATAAATAAACAAACACATACATACCTCAAAGAGAGTATAAAGGAGAGGGAAGGTCCCCCAGAGGGAGGGAGGGAGGGAGGGAGAGAGAGAGAGAGAGGGAGGGAGGGAGAGAGAGAGAGAGAGAGAGAGCTAGAGAGTAAAGGAACGGGCACTTAAAGAACAAGAACGTTAACTACTTCTGATACAAGGTACGCTTACACGAAATGCACTTTCAGGAGGCGCAGAGGATACATGCTTACTAGGTCTCCATACTGCATGAAGAATAAAGCTTGTCAGCCTAGCTGGCGTCCTGCGGTTTCCAACCATCGCCTCGGGCTCATCGCTTTAAGAGATGATTGGATGTTGGGCGGCAAATCTTCTGTGTCTGCACATCTTTTAGGGCTTTTCGGCTCGAAGAAGGCCGACATATGATGAATCATCGCTTTTATCTGACACCTCCTTGGGGCTCGTTCAAGAGGGTGCTCGCCAGGCTCTCCTGAAGGAAATCAATCATCACAGAGGAAAATCAAACAAAACTGGGGTAGTATAAGAACTAACAGCTGGAGAGTCAAGCAGGAGAGAGAAAAGAAGAAGAAGAAGAAGAAGAAAAAGAAGATGAAGAGAGAGAAAAAGAGAGAGAGAGAGAGAGAGAGACTCTGAGAAGGGCCAGAGTAGAGAGATCTTCAAGGAAGAAATGAAGGGACTGGAGAGCAAAAGAGGAAGGCAATTAATTAAGAAGAAAAAATTATACACATGCACAAATATATGCACACACATGCACACACCCCCCCCCCCCTCCACATACACAGAAAAAGAGAGGGGGAGAGAGATAAGCAGGCAGACAGACAGACCAAAAAACAGGCAGACAAAGAGTCACAAATACATTCCATACCATCTTTGTAGATGGTCAACGTCAGAAGCCCCCGAACGGTTAGGAAGCTTCTGAGCACTTGATGCACTTACCTTCAATCATGGGCTAAAGCTCCAGAGTCCCTCCAATCTTTTCTCCCTCCACATCGAGGGCTCAGGCCTCCCTCCCCATATCACTTGAAGTTCCCTCTCCCTCTGGAAAAGGGCCCCCTCCTATCCCCTTCCCCTGGACCAGTACTGCCTCCCTCTGCCTCAACTCGTCCTCCCAATGACGTATCTACAAACCACGTGTCCTGGTGCTGTCATTGTATCCCCTGAGGTACGCGTTTTATTCTCGGTCCTCCTGGGTAGGAGGGACTCCAATCTCCCCCAACAAGAGGTCAAAAGGCGTGCACCATATGCACTGGAACTGTTTCTGAATCACAGTGTCCCGGGCTTTCGCTTTCTAAAGGATTATGATATAAAACCCCTTTTCCCTTACCTTTGCCTACAAAGGAATAAAATCCTTGTCCCACGTTTGGAAACCGAGGATGGCGTTGTGTACCACGGGCGCGAGGGTCTTCATCGCCATCCTCGTCTCCTTTTCGATTGCCCAATCTATTGCTCTCGGCTTTGCCCCACACTCGTGTACAGACACTTCCGGATAGTCTCTGAATTCTTCGAGCTGCTGGCGTATCACCCTGCATTTCCCCTCCCCCCCGTTGGCTGCCTGCTCCCCCTCCACAATATCTGAAGGCTGATAAAGAATTTTTTGCTGAAAGGTGGTGAGATCAGTGTTCATTTAGCTATAGAAGGCCTTCGTTTTCTCTCTCATCAAATTGACGCCTCTGGTGCTCTACCCCCAGGGGGGGCCTCTCTGATGGCCACCCACAATTCTGGTAGTCCTAGAAAAAAATGCCTTGTATTTTCAACTTACCGGTAAGAGTCGAGGTCTTCAACTGTCCGAACAAAAGTTTTTTAAGTGTTGTTTGAACATACAGCGAAGTGAAGTCAGTCGGATGAAGTCAGTCAAGTAAAGTCAGGTCACGGTGGTTTCGGTACTCCCCAAGGTGCTGTTTCATCACTGTACACTTGCCCTCCCTTCCGTTCGCTGCATGCTCCCCCTCAACTGAAGGAAGCATTCTTGAAGCACGTGCTCCCTCTCAACCGAGGAAAACATTCTTGCACTATATGAATGCATTTGTATATAGAAATGTCTGGGAATCGTTGGTTTCTGTAGAGGAAGAAAGGGAAATCGGAAGCAAAAGAGAAAATTATCACACACACATACATACACACACACACACACACACATATACATATACACACACACACACACACATATATATATACACACACACATATATATATATATACATATATATATATACATACAGACATATGCAGAGAGAGAGAGGGCAAGAGAGAGAGGGGGGGGGAGAAAGAAAGAGAGAGAGAGAGAGAGAGAGAGAGAGAGAGAGAGAAAAGAGAGAGAGAGAGAGAGAGAGAGAGAGAAAGAGAGAGAGAGAGCTAAAGAGAAGAGATGGGGTTGCAGGTGAGAAAAGGAAAATGGAGAGGAAGAGCAAAGAAGTTGGTCGAGAGAGTGGGAACGATGGAGAAGGGATAAATGGATGTGACTGGCCAAAATTGTGCAGAAAGAACTCAAAATCTCTCCAACTGTATACTCAATGGAGCACACTCAGTCAATCAAGGGAACAAATATCCAATAATGTCTGATCTCTATTTTCTGAATAAGACTGTGTTTTGCGGAATATGATCTTATAAAAATTGTTTGTATCTCTCAATCCCCCCCCCCCCC
>JAHBMJ010000835.1:29348-39979 GCA_018398765.1 Chromera velia | reverse complement strand
GGGGGGGGGGGGCATCTCTTTCTTTCCGTCTCTCTTTTTTTAAGCGTTTTTTAGACTTCGCTTCTTTTTTCTGTCCGTTTCTTTCTTTGCGAGGTGAGCTTCTTCCTGCCCTGTTTGTGGGTGGAGTGTGCAGTGCGGGTTCTCGTACCTCGGTCCTCGCATGAGCCTGGCTATGGCAATCAAACTCTACAGACTTCCCGAGAAGACAAAGGTGAGGAGACATGGTGAAGAAGGCAGCATGCCATGTTTTTTTTCGGTTGGTGTTGCGGTCATCTTCTTGACTTGAAATTACACGTAGAGCTCCGCACACTTGTTAACAAACCGGTTTGTTCAAAGGGGTTGGTTCTTTTTTTGTCTCTGCCTCTTGCAATCATTGTGAGGGGTGGGCTCTCTTTGATTTGAGGTTGAAGGATCATGTTTTTTGTGCCGGCAAAGAGAGAGAACTGTTTGGTTTCTTTGTTTTTTTGTTTCTCTGTTTCTCCCATCCTCATGTTTGTTTGAGTGGGTCCTCTGAGAGGGACTGGACTGCCTTTGTGAAGTCCGGTTGGAAAGAGTCTCTCTCTCGTCCAAGACTGCATGTCTGTGTATTCATTTGATTATTTCCCTTTCCCCTCCAAGAAAAGAAAAATCGAACACAAACGAATGATGCCTCAATGCTGCTCTCTCTCGGTGCTCGCCTTGTCCTCCCCGCGTTCTCTTTTCTGGCTTCGAATCCCCAAATTTCCTTCCGTCCTCTCTCTCCATCCATCAGAGGCTGTCTACCTTTTCCCCTTCTCTCCCTTATTCGTTTTGTGCAGCACATCTTTAAGCCAATCGAGCAAAAGGACATCAAGCAGGTGACAAATCTTCTCAATGAGCACCTGAAGTGAGTCCGTCAGTCAGTCAGGCAGGCAGTGCCTGTGTGTGAAAGGGGGGAGGGATGAACGGACGATTTCAGTGTGAGCGAGTGGTGGCATTATTTTCTTCTCTATTTTTTTCTTTGCATCGATGCGATTTGGTTTGCCCCCTTCATTGCGAGTTGATCCGGTCCCTTTCCTCTCTGATGAGAGTGAAAGAAATGCCGACATATATTTTCATGCGGGCTTGCGGGCGGGCGGGCGTAAAAAGGGAAGGACATGCCCCCCTCCCTCAACATACCTACCAACGATTCTGTTCTGTCCTCCCGTCCTTACGTCGTCTTTTTCTTTTGTGTCAACTGTCTGTGTGTGCGTGTGTGTGTGTGTGTGTGTGTGTGTGTGTGTATTTCCTTTCATCCACTCCTGTCCACTCCATGCACTCCTTTGTCTTCCTTCCCCCATCTCTCCACACACCCCTGTCGGCCCATTCAACTGCAGGGAGTACAAGTTGAAACAAATCTTCAGCGAGGCAGACGTCAAGCACTGGCTCTCCTATCAGGATAAAGTCAGTGAGTGAGTGTGGGATGGGGGGTAAATGAAGGAGGAAAGAACGGGGGGTGCGGGAGATGCGAAAGGCGGCCGAAGAGCCGTGAAGGGCAATTACTCAAGGCAGGAAGAAAGAGAGCAAGGGCGGGCAAACGTAAGAGAAAGGAAGGCAGACAGACAGCAAACGAGAGAATAAGGGAATGGAAGACAGAGAGACAGAAAAAAGAAAAATCAAAAGAGAAAAGCGCATTTGTTTCTCTTGTCTACCTTGTTTTTCTCTCTGTCTGGGCAAGTGTTATCTTGTTTTCTTGCTGTGACTCTTGCACTCAGTCTGAAGTCCTTCCTGCCGTCGCCTTGTTTTCTCTGTGTGTGTGTGTGTGTGTTGCCAGGGGAGAATTCTGTCTCGTCTCTCGAAGGTGTGATGACCACCATCACGACCGACAAGGAGAAGACAGAACAAGAGAAGGGAGGAAGAAAGACGCAAAGAAACGGGCCCTTCCCGCAGGCATCTGCCGATGTGTAAATCCTCTCAGCGCATCCTCCTCGCTCTTCTCTCTGTGCCTGCCTGCAGGTTGTGTACACTTTTGTCAAACATTCGGAAGGTCAGGGTTCGTAGGCATGTAAGCAAAAACAGATAGTTATGTAAGTGTGACTTTGCTTGCTTGTTTGCTTGCTTGCTCGCTCGCTTGCTTGTGTGTGTGTGTGTGTGTATGTGTGTGTCAGTGAGTGTGTGCGGGTGTGTGTGAGTGTGTGCGCACGTGTGTGTGTGTGTGTGTGTGTGTGTGTATGTTTATGTGTATGTGTGTGTATGTGTATGTGTATGTGTGTGTGTGTGCTTGTGTATGTGTATGTGTATGTGTATGTGTGTGTGTTTGCTTGTGTGTGTGTGTGTGTGTGTGTGTGTGAGTGTGTGCGTGTGTGTGTGTGTGTGTGTGTGTGTGTGTGTGTGTGTGTGTGTGTGTGTGTGTGTGTGTGTGTGTGTGTGTGTGTGTGTGTGTGTGTGTGTGTGTGCTTGTTTGCTTGTGTGTGTGTGTGCGCGCGCGCGTGTGTGTATGTGTGTGTGTGTGTGTGTTCGACTCCGTGCCTGCGCGTTGAATGGAGGTAAGGGTCGTGTCCCTCCGACCAAGGGGGACTTTAGAAGGCATACGCACAATGACACACGCATGAACGCGCATGTAGGGGTGTGTGTGCTTGAATCGTGCGTCTCTTTTTCTTCTTTCCCATCCTGCGTACCGTTTTTCTCTCGTCTCTCTGTCTCCCCCCCATGCATTGAGGGAAAATGAAGTCTGTGTCGAACGATTTCTTCGCATGTGCCTGCCGCTGTGTTTGTTCAACGACCGTTTGAAGGAATGCTTCTTCTTCTAACATTCGTGCACAGAGTATGCACGTGGGTGAGTCGGATGGTGACCTTTTGTTTCTCCTCTCCCTTCCTCTCTTCTGGTCTCCTCTTAAGAGTCTTCTCTCTGTCTGTCTGTGCAGGGAAGGATCCGAAGGTGACTGATTTCTTCTCCTTCTACAGCTTGCCGTCCACTGTGCTCGGTCAGGGCTCGGACAAGCACAAGACGATCTTCGCGGCATACAACTACTACTCAGTGGCGACCACGATGGACATCAAGGAACTCATCCAAGAGGCCCTCATTTCGGCAAAGAACGAGTGAGTGAGTGCGTGTGCTGTTTTTTGCTCCCTCCCTTCAATTTTTTCCTCCGATTCTTTGCAATGAGTTTTTGGCACAGCGTTCAAAGCAAATAACTCGCACGGCCTTCATGTCCGTCTTTCAATCAGTCGATTTATCTTTCTGTCTATGTGTATGTGTCTACCTCTAGGCATGTGTGTATGTACGTGTGTGTGGGTGTGTGTGCAGAGGGTTTGATGTGTACAACTGTCTGGACCTGATGAGGAATGGGGAGGTCCTGAAGGATTTGAAATTCGGGCAGGGAGACGGCAAGCTGCAGTACTATCTGTACAACTATGCATGCCCAACGGTGAGTGCCAGAACCTTCTTTTCCGGTCCTCCTCCTCCCTCCCTCCCTTCCTTCCTTCTCTTCTTTCTCTGTTCTGTTCGCTCTTTCGTTAGCTGCCCCCCTCGTTCGTTGCTTCTGTTTCTTTTTCTCTCTCCGTCTCTTGCCATGTTGTTGAAATGATTGTGCATCAAAGTTGCGGGTGTGAGTCGGGTCGGACTTTCAGTTTTCTTTCTTTCATGGGCCTGCCTGGCCCTGGCGTCCAATTCTTGTTCATCTATGCATGATCGATTACTCTAGCAACTCACATAAGATCCCAGACAGACTCCTCAGGCTGCACATGCATACGTGGTTGATCCAGGGAGATGAAAGAAGAAAGACTGCAGTGCAGTGAGGAGGAGACGTGACTGTAGAGGAATGAGCTGTTCAAGTTTTGTGCCTTCATCACAACTGTGGTGCAGTGCTGAAACAAATAAACAATGAAGGATACTGAAATCGGATTGCAATTCTGGCACAGCGCAAAGCAGAGGAATGATTTGTATCACAAGTGGAGGAGAATAAATTGTATTTGTTCTGATTGCATTCCTGCCTGCAGTGCAAACCGGGCGACATCGGGTTGATCCTCCTGTGACACTACTAAGGCAACACTAGAGGGGGGGAAGAAGGGAGGAATGGGATTCGACTGGAAGACAAAAATCAAATGGAAGGGTCCACGCAATCCGATCTGACACGTGTCTCCTTTCATCCTCAATTGTCTGCATACACACAGTCCGTGAGGGCGCGCAAGGCGAGAAAGGCTGTTGTGGCGGGTTGATTGACTTGCGGGGTTGAATAGCAGTCAGTCTGGTTTTGCTATGAGGATGTGGAGAGGCGGGCAGAGGAGAGGTGCGGGTTTTTTTCGATGGAAATAGATCTCTCGATGGATGTACTTGCTGACTTTTCGAGTGTGTGCGGACTCTCTTTGCCTGCCTGCCTGCCTATGGGTGAGGAACTGCAAAGGTCTACACACAGGCTCCGAAAGGAAGCTTCTTGAGGGGATTTGCGGGTGTAGGAGAATCGACCGGGTGATTGGAATTAGACCGGACGTCTCTCTGAAAGCGTTTGCCTCTCTCGTCAGCCCCCAGTCATTTCCTTCCAGCGGCTTTTTCAGTTTGTCTCTAGGTTTGTCGGGCATTGGATTAATTTAGACCGTTTAATATTTTGCACGGTAAATCAAGTGAACTCTGGCAATCTAGCTGACAATGTAGCTACAGTAATATATTAATAACTCTAGATACAACTTAGTTATCATTATCCTCATCATTCACCATCGCGATCGGCAGTCTAGTCGGCAGTGCGGTTTCGAGGGCGGTTTCACGATCGTCCAGATATACGGCTTTAATTTTCAACACATCCTTAATTTGGGCCTCAAAAATCCGCCGGCGCGCTTGCGGCACGAGCTTTCAAGCTTATCAAATACGGCTTAAACTTTCTAGTCTAGTTTCGAGTGGTAGTTAAGGTCAAGCGAGAAGTGGGGGCAGGGGTATGGGAAGGTGTGTAGTCGAATCTGAGCTCGGTTGCAAGTAACGTAGCAAGTTGCCTACCTAAGGGCAGCAAGTACGTCCACCAGGGGCATGCGAGGCCACTCCGGTGAAGGGGGGGAGATGGGGGATTCAGCAGTGCACTCGTCCTTATGGACGACTGAACTGTATTAAAAAGACCGATCGAGTAGAACCTAGAGTGTTGCAATGTAGCCGGATGTATTGTAGTGTTGCGTAGAGGAATGGAAGGACCAAAGTAAGGTGAACGTGCTAGGAACAGATCTCAAAATACAGTCCCTTATTATTGTTAAATTTATTAAGTTTAGAGATGTTAAATTAATTTTTAATTTTAAACTTAATTTAAAGCTGAAGTTCAATTTTTTTCTCAGAAATTTCCCTTTTATTTTTTGTTTTTCTACTAGCTTTTCCTTAGTAGTAGTATAGTTTCTTGATATTTGTACTGCGCGTTGATATGGATGCACTTTATGCTGCTTAATTATCTAATTATCATTCGTAGTATCATTCTCTAATAGACCATTTTTCTTAGCATTCTCCCTTTAATCTAGGCTTTCAAGGCTTTCATAAACTTTTTCCAACAATTAAACCCAAAACTAAAGAAATAGTCTCAATTAAATTAACTATTTCCCTATTTTGTATGTCAATATAGACCTGTTGGTCAACCAGAAAATTTGATGTATGCAAAACTAGATTAATGCATGGCATTGCATGCAAACTAAAGAACTCAACCATAGATCTTGCAATAGATGAAAACAGTTTAATAGTTATGTACTGGCAAACCTTCGGCAGTGAAGTTCTGATCAAATTAACTGGGCACACAAAAAAGTTAAACTAAGTACTAAACTTTGTTAAATTTTGTACCAATATAGCGCAGTTCGATCTAGGCACAGTTCCCACTGAATGCGCTTAAGAAAGCACCAGCTATGCAGGTTGAATAATAATACATGTATGTAGTCACCTTTTAGCTAGCCTTTTAGAATCGGCTTGCTTGTAAGCTCAACTTAAATCACTTAAAGACAGAACATTATGGGCTGTTCACTCGACCGTTCCATCATGCACTCATTTATGGGATTTAGTCCAGAGATTCATGTACCACGTTTTCAAAGAACTGCTGGCAAAACTAGTTGCAAAACGGCAGCAACCCTTCATGCACACCATGTTCTTCGACATGCAGACGAAGTTACGGCGGCTCTTTGAACTGTCAGGGAAGAATTTGAGAAACTTGAGGAAGGAGGCAAAATTCTGCAGTGGACAGGGAATCGATGTTATCTCAGTCTAAACAACACAATTCTGTTGGTCTCTGCCCTCATGAAATTTCAAAGAGAGACAGAACGATGACAGACCGGCGGAAGAAGCACAGTCCACAACGGAGACTTGCTTTTCGCTCTGGACCTGGCATTGAGAGCCTGAATGGGAGGGGAAGAGAGAGAGAGAGAGAGAGAGAGAGAGAGAGAGAAAGAAAGAAAGAAAGAAAGAAAAAAAGAAAGAAAGAAAGAAAGAAAGAAAGAAAAAAAGAAAGAAAGAAAGAAAGAAAGAAAGAAAGAAAGAAAAAACCGAGGGAAGGAAGAAGTCGTATTGTGCATAACGTTATGTTGATACAGGACGGGAGGGAGGAGCGCGTGGAGAGAAATAAAGAAATGAGTATAAAGGTCTCATCTGTGGTGACTCAGAGAAGCCCCCTCACTTCCTTCGTTCACTGCTGGCTTCACTGCCCTGCTACCTCCCACGTTCCATGCAGTCAGATCGAATCCGAACACTTTCATTGAATTTGTTTGTATGCAGAAAGAAAATGAAGGTCAGGCAGTTGATGAAGAAAAACAAGCAAGCTTCTTAATTCCTTTCCACCAACCAAGTCGATCGGTGCATCGGTGCATCGGTGCATGCCCTCCTGCATGACGGAGTCTCCCTGACAATCAATGTATGTAATGCCACATGATCACGTCATACACACATGCATAACAATCGATGAAAGTATTTGCTGTCGTATACCGACCATGAATGCATTCAAAAAATGCTGTTCCACACATCCCCCTTTGCATCCTACTCATGAGGTGGCCGTCTGGAGACTTTTTGCCTCCTCGCGTCTCTCTGAGTAGTTTATTAGAGCGCAGAGAAGCTTTGCTTGCATTCCTTAATTTGCATTTAATTTGCGCAAAACCATGCATGACTTTCTGCCCGTTCAGAAAGTTAATTCCCATGCAGTGTATGATGCTCATACATGACAGTCTCTCACCTTACCCCACCCGAACTTATGAAGAGCCCTTCATGCGCACTTTTGAATAAAGCCCCTTCCCTCCCCTTCCCCCTTTTCATGACCCCTCGGGAAGCGCATTTGAGTACTCAAGAAGAGTTCGGAGATCCTGAGCAGTCAAGGGCTTCTGCAAACAAGTGAACGCTCCTGCATCCCGGAATGCCGTCACGGCCTCTGCCCCCACATCACCAGTCAGACCGACAATGAGAGGCTCAACGCCCCTCATCCACTCCTCAAACGTCTCCTCAGACTCAGTCTCTTCTCCCTTCTCGGACTCTTTATCCAAAAAGAAGGTTTTCTCACTACGCAAAGTCGACACAGAGACAGAGGAGGTGGAAGACCTTTCCATCTCTCTGTCTCTCGTCGCTGCTGTGGTGGCGGCAGAGGTGCAGGAGGCGGGCGTGCTCTCTCTTTCTTTTGCTCTGACGGAAGGGTCATTTGAGTAACCCCTCTGTAGGTCAAGTTGTTGGCACATGGTTTCTTTTTCTTTGATCACTTTTGCTCTTTCCTCCCTGATGACTGACAACATCTGTGCAGTTGCCAGCTCCCCATCCAAATTCTTCATATTTCTGTCCATCAACACCAGACGAAACCTATCCCCTCCCTTCACCCTCCTCACCGCCTCGCTGCCATCATCCACCTCAACGAACGGAATTCTCAACCGTTGCAGAAGAGATGCAATGCCCATGCGAGCGAAGACTGAGTCGTCCACGATAAGAACGGGAAGAGACGACAGTCGCGGATCGAAGGCAGTCGCAGGCAGCGGAGGGAGACTCACTTCTCCGATCATCACCCGCTGCTGCTGCTTTGCCTCTCTGTGAGGACGAATAATCACGTTCTCACACTGTGGCTCTGCTGTCACTTCCTCCAGATCGTCCTCCTTTTCCTCCCACTCCTCAGGCTCTTCCTGCGAATGTTCTCCTACCACAACGACCACCTGTCTGAGGGGAATCGTGACCTCAAAAAAGAAATCTGCACCCAGGCCCCTGCCTTTGGAGTGGAAGCCAATCTTCCCGTCCGCGTGACGGTCAACGAACTCTTTTGAGATGCACAGACCCAGACCAGTGCCACCACCTGCATGTAAACACATGCATATTGTCGTTAGTCAGCGCATGCAGGCACAGAAATGCTTAATTAAGTGAGAGCAGTCTTGATCTGACAAGTCTGCACGCTGCTGTTGTCCCGTCCCGTTTTCTCTTTCTCCTCTCATCAATCAGATCTTTCTGAGCGATTAAGGGAAGTTACAGAAAGGAAACTCCGAAACTAGCTGGTACATATTCCTCATAACGAAACACCTTCATGGTCCTTGGCCTCTTTGGTCCTTCCTTCCCGTCCTTCCTCAGTGATTTTTATCCTGTATGTACACAAAAACTCTGCATGAGGCTTTGACCGAACAGAAGCTAGGAGAAAACCATGTGCCAACAAGCTCGACCGACCGACCCACCTTCCTGGAATTCGCCTGCCCGAATCTGCGAATAAGGTAGGAACAGATTCTTCCCCTCCTGCTCCTCAATTCCCACACCGTTATCCTTCACACTCAACCGAAGACGCACCCACCGAACATCTCCAGCCATCTGCTTCTCCCTCTCGTTAGTTCCAAAGGTTGTAGTCTGTCCAGGAAGAGGAAATATTCTCGGGGGGACGGTGCAAGATTGGATCTTTAGGTCAGCAGTCACTTCGCCCTCTCCGTGCTTGGGACAAAATTTCACTGCGTTGGAGAAAAAGTTCTGCGCCGCCTGCCCCAACCGAAGCCATGCCGCCTGTCCGACACAACCACCCCCGGCATCCTCCCCCTCCCCCTCCCCCACAAGGTCGAAGAGGTCCAGGAGTTCGGGTTCGACAGTGACATTTTCATGGAGAGTGATCTGGTTAGATCGGAATGTTTCCCTCTGGACTGCTAGTAAGTTCTCGAACCACACAAGGGGGTCTTCATGCGTGTACTCAATTTGAAACCTTCCGTGTTCCAATTTCTCTAACTGCAAGACATCGCTACATACAGACACGATATGCAGCAGTTGGACCTCCAACACTGCCGCCTTCCCTTTACAGGCCTCCAAGGCCAACTCCGCCTGCGCACAGGAACTGCACCCCCTTGAAAGACCCTCAACGTCACAAGACGCCACTTGTCGCATAGAAGGGGGGGATGGGGGGGGAATTTGTTGGTTGACGCGTCTGATGCCGAAACTCGATTCAGGACTGCCTTCCCCGATCTCACAAGACCCGACGTGCTTTTTTCGCATTCTCGGGGCTGTTTGATTGAGCTGCAGAGGTGCTGGGGAGGAAGAAGCAGGAGAGGGTCCGCAGACGGATCCCGATCTTGCAGCTTGCAGTCTTCTCATCTGTAGGACAGGACTCCCCCGCTTCCTGTGGGGAACCCATGACTTTGAAGAATGGGGGGAGAGAATGGGAGAACGGGGGAGGCTCTTCCGGGAAGTAACGCTGGTCTTTTTCGATAGAGCAGAAGCAGTGTGATGGGAGAGAAGACCCAAACGCAAGGCGTTCAGCACCAGCAAGGCACCTGAAGCGAAAACAAAAGAGAGGCGTGAATAATGCAAAAAATGGTTGCAATAGAGTATGGAGTGATGAATTCGTTCACTCATGGCCTGCTTCTGCATCCTTTCTCCCTTCTGCCTTTGACTGTTTTCCTTCCTTCTGTCTCCTGACTGAAATCTCAACATATGAAAAGTACACAGCGCACCTTGGAGAGGGTTCCGGACTTCGTGCATGATGTACCCCAGAAATTTGTTGTTCCTCTGCTCAGCCTTCAGCTGCTTTTCGGCCGCCTCGAACCCCCCGTACACAGACCGCCACCGAAGGAGCCGGTAGAACCGGGATATGCACGATGTCCCCAGCCAGCAGTTGGCTGTAAAGAGAATCAGCGCGACTCCCTGCTCCTTGGAAGACTTGTTCATCATCGCGGACAGAAAGAGGACACTGGTAAACCCCACAAACACGACCGCCTGCAGGACCGACCAGTGATGGCTCTTCAGGTCCAGTGACCTGCATGAGGGGGGGCAGAATGGGAAACTTCAAGTTCCTGTACGTCGGCATGGATGGATGGGCATCTGATGGACACAGATTTAAATTTCAAAGACTCGGGGATAGATACATAGAGCTAGAGAGGTAGAGCAACCAAAAAGAAGTGAAAGCACACAAGGCAACGAGAAAGAGGAAGTTGAGGGGCCAAGAGACGCCGGATGCATGGGTTCATCAGAAAGGAACAGAAGAGAGGCATGCACGCACAGAAGGAGATCTTGGAGACCCTCATTCAGGGACTACGTCGGGCCCCATCTCACGAAGGGAGTTTCTGGGGACCAAATGAAATCAAGAAGAAGCACGCAGAAACTCAGGTAGAAGAACACGCAGAAAACACCATGTGACTCCTTTTTTTCTTTGGTGCTTTTGACAGACAGCCAGTCAGACAGACAACTCACACACACACACACACACACACATAGAGGAGCAGACGGACATCAGCAGGCCCTGAGCCCTCCACGAAGC
>JAHBMJ010000835.1:16269-29111 GCA_018398765.1 Chromera velia | reverse complement strand
CACACACACACGCACACACACACACACACACACACACACACACACACACACGCACACGCACATGCACATGCCCACGCACACGCACACGCACACGCACACGCACACGCACACGCACACGCACACGCACACACACGCACACGCACACACACACGCACACACACACACACACACACACGCACACGCACATGCACATGCCCACGCACACGCACACGCACACGCACACGCACACGCACGCACACGCACACACACACGCACACACACACACACACACACACGCACACGCACATGCACATGCCCACGCACACGCACACGCACACGCACACGCACACGCACGCACACGCACACACACACGCACACACACACACACACACACACGCACACACACAAACACACACATAAACACACACACACACACACACACACATAGAGGAGCAGACGGACATCAGCAGGCCCTGAGCCCTCCACGAAGCCACAGTCAGAACCATGGACAGATGGAGGGGCTTGGTGATGAACACCATCCGGACGGAAGCGATACCGACTGCAAACACCATTCGTATACACATAAAAGAGTGAATGCAAAGCTCTTGAAGGAGAGGGTGCAAAAAGAAAAATCAAAGAGATCCATCAATGCAGTTGAGAAAGGAGGAAGGACACAAACCGATGAGGGCAAAAAAGGGAAGATGGAGGAAAGCAATGCCCCGCACAAACGGACAAGGCCATGCATGCGTGTTGATATGCACATAGGAGATACACATGAGATACACAGGCGCATTTTGAATCCTCGGCAGGCAACACATCATGATGAACTGTATGTCACCCACAAGAGCTGGACCATGAAGGGACTGACAGAGTCCAATTCCGGTCAAAAGGATGCCAAAAACTGAACCATCTAGGTCCAATCGCATTTCCGTTTTCCTGAACCGAAGGACTGCGTCTTCCGGTACAAGGAGCGCCAGCGGAACACACCCGTGTACAACGATGCCTCCAATGATGAACCCGAATGAAAAGAAATCGCAAAGTCCGCTCAGCCAGAGGCTGGCTGCGAAGAAACAGCAGTAGCAGGACATCGTTCCGTACACTGCGGAGAAGATATGTAACTGCTGCACCAGTTGGTCATTGCGAAACTTTGAGAAGTCAAGACTTTCGGCATCTCCCCAAAAGGCATCATAGACCGTCAGCAACACACTCCGTAAATCAAACCCTTTCGCCATCCTGCCAGGAAAATTTCAGCGAGGAGTTGACGTGCTGGTCTTGCACACAAGAAATCATTTGGTGTATGTGTCCATTCAGCACAACATGGCATACGTGCCGTACTGCAAGCTCCTATATATGTATGAATATGGATTAATGTGACAGTCTCAGATCGCGAAGATGGAGAGTCGATCTTTTTCAGATACTAAGCGATCCGAATATTCGGGTACGCGCGGGATCGTGCAGGCGTCTCGTCGGCCCCGTTCGCGGCCGGACCCACGCGGTCCGGACCAAAATTTACATTTCCTCTCTATCCTCTTCTTGCGGCCAGAAACTATACCCCGAACCCTAGCTAACATGGCCCGGAAAGCGTAGCTGAGATCACTGACCAAGTTTTTTGCTGGGAGCCGTGCCTCTGCGCATGGTAACGCGTGCCATATGGTTACGCAATGCAAAACGTAAATTAACGCAATGAAATTGAAAACTACCATACACAGGCTATGGTTGTATACACTGTCAAGCCTATTATGAGTGTTACTATATATATATCTTCAATTTCGCTTTCTAGGCCACTCATACGTAATGCGTAATAATGTATGCATCAGATAGCATAACATTATATAACATGCATAATGGTGTCATAAACCTTGAGAATGCTTCCCATCGTTGATCCGGAGCGGCCGCCATAACTCTGGGCCTCGGACGCCCTTGCTGCTAAAGTTTTTGGTACGGGCCGCATACGCTTACGGTACGCCATCTACCAGAGCCAGACCATACCGAAGGTGGGGACTGCTAAAGCCTGACTACGCGCTAGACCATGCGTCGGAGTTGTGGACCTGCCAAAGCCCGACCGTACCGAAGATTACCGAAGGCGCAGAACTGCTAAAGCCCGACTGCGCCGAAGTCGCGAACCTGCTAAAGCCCGACCATGCCGTTCGAATTAAAGCATGCATACATGCAAAAACCTAGGTAAAAACGGTCTAAAAAAGGTCTTAAATCTACTTCAATTTATCATTTTTTTACCTATTGTATAAACGAGTGAGGTCAAATCAATCAAAATAGAGTAGTCAATTGTGATCCCCCATTAGGATCCCCCAAAAGTCTTTCTGTTATCAAAGCCTGGCCGATTCTGGCCGCCAGAACCTAAAGTTTGTTTAACAGTGGTTTGATAGACCACCGGGTTATAAGAAGGCTTCTTAGGGGTACCTGACTCGGGAATTTTAAATTAAGTCTGAATTTAACACAACGTAACATAAACGACGGTCAAGTATAGCTCATCAGCCAATCAATAGCCCTAATTATCCCTGATTGATGCAATCATATACCCAAAACTACGTACATAAAAAGTTATTGGCAGAAGAAATTAAAACGGAAATATTTGATTTTGTTGTGTGCCGTGTAAGGTGCACACGCGCGCGAATGTATGCCTTCTGGGCCGACCCGCGCGATGGCTTGCATGGGGAGCCTGCAGCTGCGCATACTGTCACACCCCGCCTGGTACCTTAATCGATCTCACCTCTCTGATAGCATCTCCTAGGGTATCTCCACCTATGGGACGAGGTAGGAGCTCTGCATTGAGTCAGACGATATATGAGACAGACAGACAATGTAAGACCAAAGGTTCCTGCAAAGCAGGACGAGAGATTGTACTGCTGCAGCCGGCGCTTATCTAGGGCGCTTATGGTACAATCCCTGGCCAGACCTTCTAATAGTATACTTCATTTCTAGACTTCATTTCATCAGATCACTTCGATCTCTTCCATTACACTAGCCACTTCTATCTGCATACCTTGAAGCATCCCTAGCATGATCATGAAGCTGCACCTTATGAGTATCTCCACTGCGCTAATTCTCTCCGTGAGAGGCCCTGCCAGTCTCTGCAAGAGCTGAGCTCTAAGAAGCCCTGTGTAGCGACTCTGATGGATGGATGGATGGATAGATGGAGGGATGGATAGATGGGTGGGTGGGTGAATGGATGGATGGATGGATGGATGGATCGAATGATGGAACGAGTGAGAGATATTGAGGGATGCATGGATGGAATGAGTGAGGGATGGATAGGTGGATGGAGGGATGGAGTGAGGGGGAATTTAATGGATGGGTGGATGGATAGAGTGATGGAGTGAGTGAGGGATAGATGGATAGATGGAATGAGTGACGGATGGATTGATGCATGGAGTGAAGGACGGATGGACATACAGATGGATAGATAGATGGATGGAGGAAGGGACAGAGGAAGGGATGGATAAATTGATGGATGGAGTGTCACTGATAGAGTGAGTGAGGGATGGATTCATGGAGTGAATGAGGGAGGGACGGGGAGGGATGGGTAGATGGAGTGAGGGAGTGATTGAAAGATGGATGGATAGATAGATGGATGGATGGATGGATGGATGGATACACTAGATGGATGCATAAATTAATGGAGTGATAGAGTGAGTGAAGAAGGGATGGATGGAGTGAGTGAGGGCTAGAGGGATGGATAGATGGATTGAGTAATAGAATGTGGAGGGATAGATGGAAAAAGGCACCTCTCTCCTCCTCAGTGCGAGCCATTTTTGAAGTCTGAGGCCCCTTGATGAATGTCACAACATACATACATTTTTATTAGATGTCCAAATTGAATTTAGTGATCAATGTTTTAATAGAAGCAACGCTTTCAATCATTTGAGGGAAGGGGGGTTCCTAAGGGGGTCCAACCTAGACGGTCGACAAATTACAAACCACCTCTCCCCCCCCCCTTTGGAAACCAGATTTCCAATAATTTTTTGTGCGCGACTCCTAAGAATACTCCTAAGAATGAGTGAAAATGCAAGGAGTGCTGAAGATGGTCTTAATCTTGATCGAAGGCGGCCGTAGGCCGCCAAAGATGGCAGCATTTTGATCGATTCTAAAAACTTCATAGCTTAGTATGAGGGGGGTACTATAATTGTTTATGTGTTGTAGTGTGTTAGATACCTTTGAAGTGCTGCAAGTAGTTCAAGTTATAATTAGTTACAATATATTACAATAAACTGTTACAAATATTTTAAAGTAATAATCAAATCATTATCAATATCAATAATATACAATAATATAACATTTTCAGATAGAATTTTTGGAGGCCAAACAACATAAATACAATATAATATTTATTATTATTGATCGATATTGATAGAACAGTGATATCCAAATGCTAGTCTTAGTAGTCTCAATGTTTCAATCGGGTAAAACCCGGAACATCAATGCTATGCTGTACTATATGTTCTTCTATATGCTATGCAATCGGACAAAAACAGCTGAATAACGAAGACGATGACTGGTATAGAGACTCAGTGTCAGTACTTGATAAGACATGTTCTCACTCTGCATCGGAGGAGCAGACTAGAAAGCAGAGGAAAACGCTAGGGAAAACGATGCAAACTCCTGCATTTCTCTTCTTGCATTAATTGTTTTGACAGCCTCCAATGCTATTGAGCTTACAGGACGAAAACCGTTCAGACCTTGATTGTCATATTGGCTTTCACCTCTCTCCTGTTTCTCTGATGAGGCTCTTGGAAGTTGCTTACCATTCCATAAAAAAAGAAGAGAGAAAAAAAATCCGTCAGTCCAGCGCTTCAAAGTCGTACGCAGCATCTTCATTCTGCACCTCTGCGTTGTTGATCGTCTCCCCTCCTTTCGCTTTCTTCTCTTCTGCCGCCATTGCAACACCCGCAAGGGCCTCATCGATTCTGGCCTCGATGGTGTGATCAAAATCCAGACCGTCTCCTGACACACCCACCACCCCCTTCTCCTCAGAGATGTCCCCAACCGTCTCATCTTCAAAATCTCTGACGGGGGGTTTCGGGATTCCCTCACTGGTCGTGGTGGGGGAAGGTGAGAGAGAAGCATCGGTGCGGGTGACCGTCAGCTGATCACCCTCTGGGGCCGTTTCTCTGGTTGCCATGGAGTTCCTCTCTTTCTCTCTCTCTTCCTTCTTCTGAACGTCTTCTGCCACTCCCCCCACCTCCTCAACAGTCAGACCCCTCGACAGAGACTGAAGGGAATTCGGAGTCGGACACTCCTCACCTTCAATATCCCCCTCCTGATGCTGTACGTCGACCATCAACGCGCACTCTGTCCCTGCCTCTGAGGTGGCGGCGCGTGACCCACCGCCATCCTCGTCCCCCTCTGCCCCCCCCGCCGCCGCCACAGAGGACCTCTGTTCCTCTGTCGGGGCCTGCCCGTGCCCCCCCACAGTCAGGGAGGCCTGAACGGAATCGGTAGGGCGGTCACTCGAGGGGCAACCGGTCGTCGCGTGGTCCTGCGAGCAAGCAGACATGCGTGCGTGCGTCAAAGTCTCTAAGGCATGCATGTGCGGGCACTTTTCGTTGGTTGCGGTTATGGTTTCACACAGGCAGGCGGTCTAAAGCATGTAGAAGGGCTTCGTTGATAGGGTAATGGGCATTGGAGAGACAAAAAGAGACACAAGAGATCTACATACAGAAACAAAGTTTCCACACACGCATACCCTCCAATCCTCAAGCTGAACCATACCCATCGTGCAGAAAGAACCCCTCACTCACCCCCCCATGCACAGACCTACCTCCTGAAGCATCGCTTCCCTCTCGTCGTGCTCACGGCGGGCATCTCTGACCATCGCCATGAACGCTGCAGACAACAACAAAGTACTTACAGGAATGATTGATTGATTCATTGATTGATGCATCGATCATGGGGGAGGGGGGGGGGGCAAACGGGCGCAACGAATAGAGAGAGAGCTGTTTGGGCACTAAAACCGGAATAGGGGCGCGGCAGGAAGTGAATTGAATGAACCAACGCGGTAACGTAAAGAAAGAGAATCCAGAAGAAGTGAGGGCCGAATCTGGAAAACGAAGGAAGGAAGGGAGGGGCGCATATAAACAAATCAAATCTGAAAACTTACCCCAACTGCCTTACTCTCTCACTTAGTGACTGACTTACTGACTGACTGACCATCATGGTTCCTTCTGTGTTCCTGTTGTTTCTCTTCCTGCATTCTCCTTCTCTCTGCCCGCTCTTCGGGGAACCCCCCTCGCATGAACGCCTCCGCGCATCTGCATGCATACAGGGAACAGCAAAGCAAACGAAGGAACGGGAGGGGGATGCGATCATTCGTCTGTCTCCGAATCAGGAAGGGAATGTGGTCAGATTCATGGATTTGAATGTGCGTGTGCGTGTGCGTCCAGGGTCGGCTGTTTTAGATAAATGCCCGGATTTATACAGAATCAACTTTCTATATGCCCCTTTCTCACTTCAAGCTTTGCACAATTCTGCTGTTGGACATCTCGGAAAAGGAAAGAGGGACAGAAAGCCAGGCAGGCATACGGGGGGTCGGATTTGCAGGTTGCAGGATGGAAGGTGAAAATGAAAGAGCATGCTCCTGCTTGACTTCCTACTCTGCCGTCTTTCTTTCCCTTCCTTCCTTCCTTCCTTCCTTCCTAAGTGAGTGACCGTCTGTCGTCTTCAAACACTGGGCGGTCGTCGAGATATTTGAGGCCGGGGATCGAGGCAATCACCCGCTTCCGGTAGTTCGCAATCTTCTTCACCTGCGCGCAGGCGACGAGGAGAAGAGGCGAAGGATAAAATGCACACTGAAGATGGATGAACGGTACATTCACACAAGTAGCCAAGGAGAGAGAGAAAAAGAGAAAGAGAGAGAGAGAGAGAGAGAGAGAGAGATAGGGAGACAGAGACATAGGGACCGAGATAACGGGTCAATGGCAGATGTTCGCACGTTTCTCCACAGATTAGTGGGGACACACGAGAGGCCAGCTAGTTTGTCATGATAAAGAGCCAGCCGCACATTCATATTCACACTGAGAGAGACGGCAACGAAGCTCTGACCAAAAGTTTCCGTTCAGGTAAATGAATACGCAGTGGCAGATCCACAGACAGAGAGAGAGGGGGAGAGAGAGAGAGAGAGATGGACAGACAAACCCACTGAATACACAAACAGGTAGAGAGACAAAGGAGGGCCCAACGAACGAACCAACCACAGGGTTTCCCTTCAGGTACAGAACAGCGAGGTTCTTCATCTTGCAGAGAACGTCAGGCAGCACCGCCTCGTCGGATATGCGGTTGTGCTGGATGTCCAGGACGCTGTACGCACACAAACATTCAATCGATCAATCGATCGATCAGACAGGCATGCAGAATGAGACGGAGTCTTTGATTCGACACAACCAATCATGAACGGCAACATGTTCGTTTGCGTTTGTGTCCCGGCACGCTTTCACGAGAGCATGCATGCAGACCGAAAGAGAGGAAGGGATGGGAAGAAGGAGCAGAGAACACGGACGTACAGAGACTGGACGAGGGCGAAACAGAAAAGAGACCAAGGTTCCCTATTTGAAAAGCCAGCCAGCCAACAGAAAAGAAGGGAGGGGAGGGGAGGGGAGGGAAGAGCCCCGAAAACAACACATTCGCAAGCAAAAAGAAAAAAGAAACAGGAGAGAAGAGAAAGCCCTTCCAGGCAGCTGATAGAACGACGTACTAATGGATAGACAGATAGACGCACAGGGAATTTGACAGGCAAACTGAGAGAGAAACATTTATCTCCCATCTACTTCTCTACTCTCTCTGTTCAAACAAAAACCACTGACGCACGCAAGGTTATCGCAGTCCTTCAACTCCTCGAGGTCCCCCAGCCCGTCCTGCCCGACGTTGTTGCTGGCAATGTACAGTGTGTGCAGGTCTTTGTGGTTCTCTGCAGAGAAAATTCAATCAAGAAGACGAAAACGCAGCCAACGAGCATATACGTGTGGGACGCAAAAAAGAGAACGGGAGAGGTGTTTCCCTTCAACCCTCAGGGAGAGTCTGTTTTTACTTTTATCTGCTTTTATTCAGAGGGTAAGAAGAAAGAAAAGATGGTGGGTCTAGAATGTGATGAGCAGGACAGAAACACAAGGACTAGGACTAGGACGGGCAGAATAGAGGAAGGAGCCTAGCTCAATGGCTGCGTTCCTTGCTGCTCATCTGTCTCGCAGCATCTCAGGTGACCTGCCTTCCAGACTTTCTGGCTGCCTGACTGCGCACGCTCGTGACTCACTGACTGACTGACTGACTGACTGACTGACTGAGGTTTTTGATGTGTGTGATGAAATTGTTGGACAGGTTCAGTGTGTGGAGGGCCTCCACGTTCTCGAGGTTCTCGATCTCTCGAATGCAGTTCTCTTGGAGGTATCTGATCATCATCGTGATCATCATCAGGGTAATCAAAAGAAGGCTGCCAACAAGAGAGCCATGGTTTGTGGATACGCAGGAGGGGGGCGAGACGGTGAGACCAAAAGGAAGAGAGGGAAGGCAACAGGACGGCAAGCGATAGGTCAGATGGATGTCACGGTGGGAGAGGACACGGCAGGCAGCTTACAGAACAAAGACTCATTCCCTCTCTTGCTTACTAAAGCGTCTCCCACAACACGGAACAAGTTTCCACAAAGAAAACTCTCAAACACCTGCCCCCTCCCTTCACCTCTTCACATCTCCACTCTCACAAGCAACTGTTGTCTGTCTCCAGGCTTTCTGAAGCGTGACACACACCTGCACTCGGAAAAACTCACAGAGATCGGAGTTTTGTCATAGTGTCTAGGCCCTCAATCTTCGCGAATCCTGCAGGCAGACAGGCAGATACAAACAACACTTGACGAAGACAGCAGACAACATAAAAAGTCCACAACCTTCCCTCCAAGGATTGCCATTTGAGGAAGGAATTGCTCTAAGTGCTGACCGTTTCCCTCTCCATAGAGCACCTTGATCCCTGTGAACTCCTCCAGGTTTTCGATCTTGCGGAATCCCTTGAAGTGGATGTACAACTTGTCGTTTAACTCCGGGGTGCTGTAGTAGGTACGTCTGTCGGAGCGGAGCATCTTCTTGATGTACTCCTTCGAGAGCGTCGGGCCCGCCCACACGGAATTGTTCACAATCACCTCCTCGGACATGGTTGTGATGATTGTCAGACAGACAGATGGACAGAGAGACTGGTCTTCCTTCACTTGACAGGATACAACGAGACCCTTTCTAATTTGGGAAGGCAGACTGAGCTCCTGGGAGCAGGCGATCAAGGGCTGCGCGTCTTTCTGGTTGACGGAGCGTATCAGAACACGGTTGTGTGCTGGTGTATGGTGCTGTGTGACACCTGAGAGAGAGAATATGTTGTCGAGGCAGTTACGACGTACGTGTTATTCGACATCATTGTTACAAATGTTACGACTGCCATCGACTCGGTCTGCCGTCGACTTAATTCACGGGATGCACCCAACCAGTTGGGTGAGTGCCTCGGGGGGGTCCGCTAATTGATGCACACCATCGGGGGCTTGGGCATGTCTAAGTTGTGTGCTGCCATGGGGCGGGGGCCACGGCAGCGATCGATCGATCGATCGATCGAAGTGCCGTGGCCCCCGGCCATGGTATCTGTTAAGGCCCTTAGCCGCACCTATGGAAAAAAAAAAGTCGAATTACCAATAAATCGGGTTACATTTACCTTTCGGGACCCGCGCTTTCCGGCAACTCTACAGCGCGTGCATGGCGAACATGCACCTTTTGTCTAACCTTGATGTATCGGTACATATATACATATGCAAAAACACACATGGAGGCGAATTGTACGTAGATTCGATCATCTGTGTAGTTTTTAAGGAAGGCGATAAAGCACACCATCTAAGTGAAGCTGTTCTAAACTGTTCCATTGTTTGACTATTGCTAATTCCGGTTTGGAATCGGCAGGACTGAGCTAGGAAACCTTAAGAACGTGACAGAAAGCACTTGAGGTTCGTAGAAGGAGTTCTGGAGGCTTTGGATTCTAATAGACGGATGTGTATGTTCAGATTAGTTCGATCCTGGTTGCACAACGTTTCGACTCAGAGATGAATCTTAAGATGTCTTCGCGTGTGCATACATGCAAATTCGATCGACCGGTGATGAGTAGCGTGCGTGTCTCAGGGCCCCGCAAAGTTGGGCATGTTTGGTCCGGGAAAGCAGAATGTCTTTATTGCTTTCACAGAATGACTTTGCAGGGCCAGGTGCAATTCTGCTTTTTGGGATATCCTTTTCTGGAATCTTTAATGGCTCATATCTCCTGAACGGTAACGATGCAAGGGGTGATTCAAAAACATGTTCGGCCGTCTCCATCATCTCCACAACTTTCGAATCGGGTCACAATTGCCTTCCGGAACCGCTTCTCAAAAGGCCCTGGCTCTTTCTATTCTTTCTTTTCTGTAGAGGGCCTCTCTCTCTCTGTCTAGCTGCTGGGGTCCTTGGGCCATGCGTCCAATCCCAGCCTCATAGCATAGGATGGCTGGCCCTCGGCCCGAAGCGCATGAGTACGACTCTGCAGATCCCCCCCGGCCCTGGAAAAGAAAATCGTGACCCCGCGATACGCATGCAGGCACATGAACACAAAGAGGGCCCTGGCACGCTTCGCACGTGCACGTGCATGAGGAGCATACAAAGCAAAATCGGCTTGCGGCGGCTCAGTCTGAATTAACCTCCCTCACTTCCCATTCTCCTTCTCCTTTCTCCATCCAGACTTCACAAGCATTCCAGAGAGCACCTGACAAGCGGGGATGATGAAAAAACCAAGCCAAGGCAGAAAAACCCGAGAGGGACGCGCAATCATCTGTGGAGAAAGGACGTTCTGAACGGAGACGGTAGACAGTGGTCAGTGACGAAAAGCCGTCTCCTTCTCTCCTCTCCCAATCTATACAGAAAACTTCACGAACCCCCCGACCTGCCTGTTTCCTCAAGTCAGCACATAGCATAACGGTCAGCTGGAACCGACTCGGAAGGGTGAAATCCGGTGTGGTCGCCAATACTGTCATATGAAAGGAACTTTGGGACGAAAGACGGACAGGTGAGGGGGCGGTGAAAGGGGTCGGGGAGGTCAGAGAGCCAAAGAGGCAAGAAAACATAAGAGACACATCGTTAAAAGAGAACATTGCACGAAAAGAGTTATTGGAACGGAAAAAAGCAATGGAAAAGCAAAGACAGCCTGCTGGCAGTCCCGATGAGCACATGCGGGAAGACCTGAAAAGGCCCTTATTCCCGTTTCTGTTCCCCCGCCCCCCTTTCTTCTCCTATACAGCCAGGGATAAAACAAGAAGTCAGCAGCGCACTCACTCATTGCAAAACAGATCCAAACATACAGAGAAACGGATTGAATTTCAGCACAGCCATTCCACCCTGTGTACTGTATACAGGAAAGAGGGCACACAAGAGCACGACGAAACGATGGAGGGGCAGAAGGTTGACGGGGTGGGGAGAAGGTCAGTGAGGGAGGGAAGTCTGCTAAGAGGTCATCACATACAAACACAAACGTCGATTCACATGAAGAAAGAGAGCAAACGCACGGTCTTTTTCACATTCTAATTCCGTTCTTCCAAGTAGCTTGTTTCGACCCCCCCCCCACCCAAATCCCTAATTCACATACACAGCGCAGCCAAGTGCTCTCCTCCTATTCGCCGTTTGCAGGTAGGAGGCGCGACCGTAGACGGAGGAAGAAAAAACAGAGGGAAAGGAGGATGTTGAGACGGGGTAATAGCGGCAACAGAGGTAAGTCGCCCAGTACCATTGTTCTTGGGAGAGCACTCAAAGGGAAAAGAATAAAGATAGGGGTAAAGGCACATATTCACAGCGGTCATCTGGAACGAGGCCTGTGAAGGAGATATGCATGGAGTCAGGTCCTTTCTCCGCTTGTCTGACGGCCCCATTGCTCATTTCTTTTTCTTTTTTTCTTTTCCCACCCAGCACTGCGGTCCAAAGGGGAGTCGAGTGAGAGCATCGTAAAGTGGAGAAAAAAAAATGTCAGACGAGAAGGCAAGATCAAACGGTCGGTGGAGGTCTGCGCAGTTTCCCTTTCCATGAATCATAAAATCGATATGCTCTCTGGGCACTACCTCCCCCTTTCCTAATTGTTCCCTCCCCTGTTTCTGCAGATCCTGAGGGCTCCTGCCCCCCCTCGATTTCGGTTTCTGAGAGCTTTTGCCCCCCCTCGATTTCGGTAAGGGCCCCTGCCCCCCCTTCGGTTCGGTAAGGGCCGTTGCCCCCCCTTCGGTTCCGGTGTTGTCCATGTTCTCTCGTGGAAGTCACGGTGATGCTGGCGCTGTTCTGGAGGACGTTCATACTCTTTTTTTTTTTTTTGCCCACACACCGGTATCGGTGAGTTGACACTTCCATTCACGCTTGAAACGAACGTTTGCAGAGACTTCACTGAGAAGAGTGAGACCGAACGGGGAAAAGAGATCGAATGGAATTACGCGTGGAAAGTTAAACGAAGAACAGTCACTTCTGCATGCCAAAAAGGGTCCGTCACTCCCCCTGCCCTCCCCTCCCCATTCCTCTTTCCTCCCCCTTAATTTCCTTCCCCTCCCCTTCCCCTCCCCGTTCCTCTTCCCGTCCCCTTCCCATCCCTTCCCTTCTCCCATAACCCCCCCCTTGCCCTTCCCTGTTTGTTGAAAATTTGTCGGCGCTGGCGAGAGATGAGGCGGCAGCTGCCGTGTGCCCTACTCCGTCTCTCAGTAGGTCTGCCGCGACCCTTCTACCCCTCTTGCCATCGAGGGCAGGCTTTTATCCTCTCCTTTATACATATGGCCCCTCCCCCATCTCCCCAGCCCCTTCCCGTTGCCTTTTCCCGGTTCGGTTCCCCCCTTCGGAATCCC
>JAHBMJ010000835.1:0-15939 GCA_018398765.1 Chromera velia | reverse complement strand
TTCCCCCCCAAAAGAACCCTGCGCAATCAAGGATGACTCGATCGGACGGCCACTCACGGATGCTCACTCGCACAGCATTACCTCTGTTGCATACCACCCCAACGATCAAAGAAGCAGTCAGTCAGTTTCATGTCAATCTAGATGCACCATGGCCACTCAGCGTCTCTTTTTCTTCTCTGTGTCTCTGCAGATACGTTCGTCTATCCATCTCTCCCGAGAAGGCCTTACTGGCCTCCACGGAGGTGGGCGTGAAATTCCTCGACCTTGTCGGCGCAGTCAAGCTCTTCCTCCGGGGTCCACTCCTTCTCTGCATAGCCCTTGTACTTGACGAGGAACTCCGTCCCCCTTCTCGTGCGCCGCTTGGCACAGATCTTTTCTACCTCGTACTCTCCGAATGTCGATGGGGTCTGCCTGTTTCCCGTCCTCTTCCAGCTCGGGCATGAACCAAAAGAGGAGGGCGTCATTCTCCTTCAGGTCCCTGTGGACGAAGGGCTTGGCATTGTCGCGGTTGATCACACGACGTGTCTGGGCGCCCGGCTGCTTGAGTAGGAGCGTGCGGTTGTCTCTGATCTCGAGGATTCTGAAGGGCCCCTTGTATTTTGTGGTTAGTTTGGCTGCGTAGCCTTTCTTCGTTCGCTTGACTCGTGCCCAGACGTAATCGCCCCTCTTGTATATGTAAGGGGTGTGGAACTGCTTGTTGCTGGCATCTTTCAGGACTCGTCTGCCTCTCTGCTCGGCCGCTTCCATGTAAATGTCTCAGGCGGTCTTCTTGTTCTCCTCTCGAATTTCAGAGAGGACCTTGACATAGTCCTACGGGATGATGTCGGCACTTTCCTGCAGGTCGGTGCTGAGCTTCGTGGGTGTCCTCGAAGGGAACCCAAAGAGGAACTCAAATGGAGAGATCCCGAGCGCTACATGTCGGGTAGCGTTGTGCAGGAAAGCCGCGACAGGCAGGTAGCGTACCCAGTCCTTCTGGTGCTCGGCAATATATGCGGACAGTGTCTGCTTGAGCTCTCGATGCATCCTTTCGAGCTTCCCGTTGGCCTTTGGGTTGTACGTGCTTGTACAGACCCTCTCTGTGCCGACGAGCTCGCTCACTGCGATGACAATGGGGTCAAGCAAACTCGGCCCCTGGTCGGAGAGGAGGGTCACGGGGGAGCCGAAGACGAAGAAGACATTGTCAAGGAACGCCTGCGCGATCGTTGTTGCCTTCTGATTCGGAACGGCTATGAGGACCACAAACCTGAAGGCGAGGTCCATGACCGAAATGATAACTCGCTTGCCCTCCAAGGTAGGCAGAGGGCCAACGGTGTCGACAGACATGTGAGTGAGTGGCTCTGTCGACAGCGGGACGATCATGAGATGCTCCTTCTTGAAGGCGTCCTTTCTGTGCTGGCACGTCTTACATGACTTAACGTAGTTTTCGACATCAGCCGTCACGGTAGGCCAGAAGAATTTGTTGGTGACCTTAGCCAGCGTGCTCCTGATACCCCCATACCCAGCGCAGAGATGACCGTGATGGTCAGTGAGGATCTTGGCCCGTAGGGCATGAGGCACCACTGTGAGGGTCCGGAAACCCTTCGTGTGCTTGTTCAGGGGCGGGAGGAGTCGAACGAGCAGACCTTCATGCAGGGCGTGAGAGGCAGCCATCGAGTAGACCCTCGAAAGCTCGGCCTGGTCGTCTGGCAGGCTGCCATCCATGAGGAACTGAATGACGGGGTTCAAGGTACTATCCTCCTTCTACAGCCTCTTGAACTCCTCAATGCTGTAGTTGCCTATGCACAGAGGGGCAGAGAGAGAGGGAGAGGGCGGTGCTGCCTTAGGCCCCGACCGTGGCCTTCCGGGTCCCGTCGGTCTCCTCCATCCCTTGGAGGGCTTGGGGTCCTTCATGACCTTCTTCGCGTTGCAGGAGTTCATGCTGTTGTCCTTCCGGGGCCGTCCCCGTTTGCCGGCTGCTACCCGCAGGGGGTGAAGGGACTGCGGCCTTACAGCCCGGTCCTTGCTGCCCTTGCAGTGAACGGTAGCTTTACCTGGGGAAAGGACGGAAATGATCTCGACCTCCGAATCGGTAGACATGTTCAGCTCGTGCTTCCTGTCAGACCCATCGATCTCGACTGCGGCCCCCCCTGTGCTGCATGGAGCCACGACAATCTCGTCCTCCTCGTCAGAGTCCGTGTCCCTGTCACGCTTTCTCTTCAGCGAGGGGACCTCCAGGGACGCGCCCGTCCCCGCAACGGGAGGCCTCGTCATGGAGTCGGCATCAGCATGCTTAGCCTCGGAGCGGTGCTGGACATCGAACTTGTAGATCGCGAGCTTCAAAGCCCACCTCATGACCCTAGGTTGACTGTCCTTCTGATCATGGATATGCTGGAGGGCCTTGTGGTCAGTGATGACGATGAACTTCTTCCCGTAGAGGTAGGGCTTAAAGGTGTCGACGGTGTAGACCAAGCTGAGCGCTTCTCTCTCTATGATTCCCCACTTCTTTTCGAGGTCTGTCATCATCTTTGAAGCGTAGGCAACGACCTTCTCGTTTCTTTCCTCATCGGTCTGTCCAAGCACCGCCCCGATCGCGTCATTGCTCGCGTCCGGCTTGACAACGAACTCTTTGTCAAAGTCGGGGCGGCATAGGACGGGTTCAGATGTCAGGGCCTCCTTCAGCGCCTCGAATGCCCTCCTCTGTGGCTCTTCCCATACGAAGGGCGTGTGCTTTCTGAGTAGGGAAGTGAGGGGGAAAACGATCTGCGAGAAGCCCTTAATGAAGCGCCTGTAGAAGGAGGCGAGCCCAAGCAGCTGTTTCATCTGCTTTTTGTCGGTGGGTGCTGATATGGAGAGGATCGTTTCGACCTTTTTCGGGTTTGGACGGATGCCTGTCGTGTCAACAATATGGCCCAGGTAGAGGAGGGATGTCTGTGCCCACAAGCACTTCGCGAACGACAGCTTGTAACCGGAGGTGCGGAGCCGATCGAGAGTCTTGCAGATGTGGGTCAGGTGTTCCTCAAACGAGAAACTGGCGACAAGGATATCGTCGAGATAGACGTTGACGAATGACCCTGTCAAACCTGCCAGCATGATGTCCATGGCTCTCTGAAAGATGGAAGGTGCAGTCAAAATGCTAAAAGGCATCTTGCAGTAGGTGAACTGGCCATCGGCTGTGACAAACGAGAGCCTCTCTTGATGATCCTCTCGCACGCTCACGTGATGGAACCCCTGAAAGAGGTTGATCAAGGTATAGAAACGGCGGCCCTGCAGCTTGGCAAGTGTATGATCGATCCGTAGCAGAGGCCATCGGTCCTTGCGGAGGATCTTGTTCAGCTTGCGGTAGTCGATGCAAATCTTCAGCTTGCCTGTCTTCTTCCGGATGAAGACGAGTAGGAATCCCCAGGGAGATGAGGTAGGCTTGATGATTCCCCCTTCAAGGAGTTTCTGCAGCCCTTCTCGCAGCTCAGCCCTGAGTGCATGCGGCACTGGGCGGGGGCGTTCGTAGATGGGGGTGTCAGTCTCAACGTCGACCCTCGCTTCTACTCCTTTAATGTTTCCTGGGTTTCGGTCGGTGGGGAAGAGGTCTCGGTACTCCAATAGGAGGTCTTTCAACTCCTTCTTCTGTTTGGCACTCAGGTGCTCGCAGTCCTCCAATGCCTTATCGATTTCGGCCTCTGCCTTCTCTTTCTCTTCCTCGGTGAGCTCGTCTGGCCGAGCTGCAGGATTTTGTCCCCCTGTCTCTCCTCCCTTCAACTCCATCTGTCCCGACGCTGACATGCTGGGAGCATGTAACGTCGAGCCCTGGGTCGAGCCCCCTGACGCTGCTGCCGACGTTGTTGCTGAGACGAACGGGGGTGGCAACGCCTGCTCCTCAGCCCCTTCGTCCTCTTCCGTGATAACTTCACAGAGCGTGGCGATGGCAAGCGGTGCTCCTCTTAGAATCTGGGCATAGCGGCCGCTGACGTTGACTATGTTGAGGGTGAGCTCTCTGTCTTCAACGTTTGCTACTGAGTTTCCGATGAAAAGGTGTGCTGGCAGGGCATCTGCAATTCGTTCTATGTAGACGGGGGCGCCGTTGGGGAGGGCTGACGTGCCCGGGAGCTTCACACGAATGTGGGCACCCGTGCGAGGGGCAAGGACCTCTCTTGCTGCTGTGACAAGTGGGGCGGGAAGGCAGGCAGCATCTTTCTGAAGTGTGGATAGTGGAAAAAGAGGGATCTCTTCAGGGTCGAGGCCGAGCTCCCTCGGACACAAGACCAACTTGGACTCCTGGAAGGACTGGCTTTCAGCATTGCGGGTGAGGAAGTCCATTCCAAGGATGGCGGCATGGTTGAGATTCGAGCAAACAAAAAACGTATGACGCAGTGGCCGTACGAAGGAGGAAAGGGAGAGGTTAATGTAGCCGGTAACGTTGAATGGGGAGTTCCCTTCCCCATTGACGTGAACGTCGGTTTGTTGGAGTGAGGGGCGAAGTGAGAGCAGTATCTGAAAAGCTTTCTCGGACAGCAGGGACACGTCTGCTTCCGAGTCGACGAGGGCGGTCACTGAAAAGCACTTCTCGAGCAGGAGAATGAAACCTTTTCTTTCAGAAAGTGGCTTCAGGGAGACATTTGCGACCTTTGGCGTACCGAGAGGCCCTCTTTCTCTTCTTTTGGTTGGGGAGTTCTTTACAGCTGGGGGGGTCCTTGTCGTGGAGGGGTTTGGAGGGGCTTGTGACTGGGTAGGGGCTGGTTAGCATGGCTTTGGCGGAGGCGGAGGTGCCGCGGGCGGTGGGGGTCCTTCAGCTAGTTCTTGAAATGGTAACGGGAACTCGCTGGTGAGGCACATCTGGAAGGTGGGATGATTGAAGCATTGGAAGCTGTTTGGGACTGCCTGCTTGAGTGGGGTTGCAACGTCAGTACCTGGAGGCATCTAGTCAAAAAGGTACATGTATTTATGTGTCGACGGCGGCTCGTAGCTCTCAGCAAGCTGTGGGCTCACCCTTCGGAGGTCATCTCTCCGAAAATGTTGGCGTTGCTCAGAATCGTCTGGTGGTCGATTTTCTGCTTCTGCTGTAGAGGTTTGATCAGTACGGGCAGTGTGGATGGTCTGGAGTCGCCCTAGCTCCAGACCCTTCAGTTTGACGCCTCCCCTCTGTAGTTGGGGGTCAGATGGACCCCGGGGCCTGGAAACGGCGTTCTTGCTTCGAAGCGTGGGCTGTGAGGCGGGGGGATGACGCGGGGAGATCCGGGCGGGGAGCCGATAGGAGCTGCGTTTGCCCCCGTTGCATGCCATCCTGAGGCACCTGTTCCCCCATCAGCGTTGCCGTGTCTGGGCTGGGCGGGTTGATAGATGGGTGACTGTGTTGGTGCGAAGGTCTGCGGGATGCTGCTCGTTCCGGGGGCCTCTGGTGTCATGCGGGGCCTGAACACCAACCTCTTCGGGCGTCTCGGGAGCGACGCAGGGTTGAAGGTCTGGAAACTTTGCTGCTGTGCCCGTAGGGTGAAAGACTGCAACTGCATCTGGTGATGGTTTCTTTGGACTGTGGGAGGGATGTTGAGAAAGTTATAAAGACGGTCCATAGAGGCTCTGTTCCGTTCTTGTTCTCTCTATTGTTGGAGGGGAGGGGGGTTCTCGCTAGGGTTCTCGAGGTCAGCGTAGTTTGGCCGTCGAGTGGAGCTTGAGGCTCCCGTTGGTGGTCAGGGGCACACAACTTTGATGTGTCCAGCCCCCCCGCAATTGAAGCAGCGATCGTTGTTGGTTACAGAACACGTTCCTCCAAAGTGAGGGCGTGTACCCCCGCATCTCACACAGGATGTCGAGTCTAGGGCTCCAACCTCAAGAAGTTGTTGGAGGCCCTCTTCAAGGTCTCAGGGAGGCGTAGCAGGTGCGTAGAGTGCTGTGGCTGTTCCTCAAGCGACACTGGCCACGGTGGGGGGAGTGAAAGCATCAGCGGCGACCGCGTTGGAGCTGTTGAGGGAGTTAGCATGGGCAAGCTTCTCTGCTTCCTTGACAATCTTGTCGAGGGAGGAGTAGGTTTTCATGGCGAGGATGGTGCGGATGGTCTCATTGAAAATGCCCTTTTTGAATTTCTTGAGGATTTTGGGGTCGTTCCTGTTCACCCGTGCCTGTCGACACAGGGCCGCCACACGTTCTGCATACGCACGGATAGTCTCTCCCACGGGGGCGTCCTGAACGAGGTTGTCCAGAAGGTCCTCTGCCGCGTCCTTCTCGGCCTCGGTGATGCCAAACTGAGCCTCGAAGCACGCATGGAGGTTTTCGATAGTCTTGAGCGTCTCGACCTTCTCTTCCATCTCTGAGGTCCACCATATGAGGGCTGTGCCCCTCATGGCTTTCCTGAAGTAGTAGACCGCAAGGTTCAGATCCCACTTGTGCGTGATGCAGTCGGCCTTGAAGGACAGCCAGAACTCGTTCGCCTTGCTGCGCTCCCCTGAGAAGGTGAATGTATCGGCCTTCACGGTGGGGTTGGGGAGGTTGAGCTTGGTGGTGCCGACGTTGTCTATCCGGCCTCTCTTCGGTGCAGGCTCTGACGTGTGGTCGACCTCCTGTGGTACGCTGTCGGTGGGCAGCTTGGGGATCTTGTGGGACTGGGCGACGGCCTCGGGCGGAGGTGGCATCGGCTTGTCCTCATCGTTCTCGTCTTTGATGTTGTTGGCAGTGAGGGACAGTGTCGTGCGTGTTGTCAGCGACTGGCGCTGTTTTGCGGGACGTAGAAGGACAGCCTTGCCGTTCTTCGCAACGCTGAGGTAGACGGTCTCCCTGGTCTCGGGATCGAAGTATGCGTGGAGTCCGCCGCCCGCATAGAGACCACCGCCCTCCGAGGAGGTGGTCTTCTCGGTGACTCCTCCAGGGAGGGCGGTGGTCTCTTCGACCCCCATGGCCTCATCGGCAGCGAGCTGCTTCGCGACTGCAGCATCCTCTTCTTCTTGTTGCTTCTGTTTTTGGCGAGCCTCTGTCAGGCGTTTTTGTTCCTGTCTGGCCTTCTGGGTGAGTTCCTTCTTAGTTAGGGCCTTTTTAGGTTTGGGGTCTTTCGGGTTCTGGTTCTGATCGTACTCTGTGCGACGGATGTTGACAACCATGATCTTGTTCGGGCCAAAAACTTCAAGAAAAAGAATTCTAAGAGTCAGAAAAGCTGTTGATACTCTCCTGCTTCACTTTGGCTGTGTGGCTATGATGAAGAAAGAACGTTTCAGAGGGACTGAGCTCCTCAGGCTGTAGGTTCACGTGAGTGGCGCTCGTGTTCTCGTCTCTCGCTGGCGGGGATCTGTGGAGTCCTACCCTATGGCGCTGCCCTTTGAGCCTTCACATGCGCTGTGACTGAGTGAGCCAGCATGCTGCGCCACATTCCGCCGCCGTGCTTTGCTTTGTACGTGTCGCGCGCGTCAATCAAAGTCGTTGAAATCGAGTCTGACCTTCGTATTCAAATATACAACATATCACTTGAGCAACGGATAGTATCGTTTGAGTCTGATGTCTGTTTGGCATAGATCAGGAGTCTGAGACTCTGAGAGAGAGGAACAGAGCGGAGATTGTGCAATGATAGAATGAACCTAGCTGATTGGAATTCCAGATAGCTCTAGAGCTAAACCTTCTATAAACTGCTACCTGAATGAGTGTTGCTCATATTCCTTCTCTAGATCTTCCCTAAGGTTCTTATCCTCGCTTTACCTTCTGTCTGGACGCCATAAGGTGGCCGGACAGGAGGGACAAAGCATTATGTCAGCACTTGCTAATTCCGGTTTGGAATCGGCAGGACTGAGCTAGGGAACCTTAAAAACGTGATAGAAAGCACTTGAGGTTCGTAGAAGGAGTTTTGAAGGCTTTGGATTCTAATAGACAGATGTGTATGTTCAGACTAGTTCGATCCTGGCTGCACAACGTTTCGACTCAGAGATGAATCTTAAGATGTCTTCGCGCGTGCATACATGTAAATTCGATCGACCGGTGATGAGTAGCGTGCGTGTCTCAGGGCCCTGCAAAGTTAGGCATGTTTGGTCCGGGAAAGCAGAATGTCTTTATCGCTTTTACAGAATGACTTTGCGGGGCCAGGTGTAATTCTGCTTTTTGGGATATCCTTTTCTTGAATCTTTAATGGCTCATATCTCCTGAACGGTAACGATGCAAGGGGTGATTCAATAACATGTTCGGCCGTCTCCATCATCTCCACAAGTTTCGAATCAGGTCACAATTGTCTTCCAGGACCACCTTTCAAAAGGCCCTGGCTCTTTCTATTCTTTCTTTTCTGTAGAGGGCCTCTCTCTCTCTGTCTAGCTGCCGGGGTCCTTGGGCTATGCGTCCAATCCCAGCCTCGTGGCATGGGATGGCCGGCCCTCGGCCCAAAGCGCATGAGTACGACTCTGCACTATACTACTAAGCTCACTGGCAAGTTAAGACATACCGCTTTACAGAGTCAGGAGTAAGCCGTACCATGACTGAGTACGCTTGACAAAGAGGAAAAACGGTTAATTTAATTTGTAGGAACCTCTTTTTACCCGTCTTCTTTCTCTCTACTTGGCCCCTCTTGCCATTCTTCAATCAGTACCTGGTTTCTCGACTTCCTTCTACCTCTACTTACAGATTTGGGACGCAAAATACTGTCTATATATAGTGTGTGTCGCTGTAGTATTCGCTTTGAAATATTGTAGAGAGGCTTATCGCATATGGGTCCAGCACTTGGTGAGTACAAGAGAGAGAGATGTGAACAGAAGCCGTTTTGGCCTGTGGATAAAGCTAGGTAAGCAAGTGTGTGAACAGAAGCCGTTTGGGCGTGTGGGTGAATGTTTAGGCGTGCGGGTGCATAGAGAAAGAGGAGCATAGAAAGGAAGTGTGTGTAGTAACAGAATCCGCTTAGGCCTGCAGCTGGATGAATGAAGAGAGATGGAGAAAATGAGCGTGTTTATGAGTATGTATGAGTTTGTGAACAGAAGCCGTTTGGGCGTGCGGGCGAGATAAGGAGAACGAGTCATACAATAGAAGCCGCTTGGGCCTGTGGATGAATGAAGAGAGATCAATTGTGTATCATTAAAGAAAAGCCGCTTGGGCCGCTGGTTAGGCCTGTGGATGAATGAAGAGAGATCAAGTGTATGAATAGAAACATACAGAAGCCGCTTAGGCCTATGGATGAGTGAAGAGAAACAGGGAGAACGAGTATGTGAACAGAAGCCGTTTGGGCGTATGGGTAAATGAAGGGAGACAAAGAGATATAAGGAGAGCGAGTGTATGAACAGAAGCCGCTTGGGCGTGTGGGTGAATGAAGAGAGACAAGGAGATATAAGGAGAGCGAGTGTGTGAACAGAAGCTGCTTGGGCGTGTGGGTGAATGAAGGGAGTGTGTGAATAGAAGCCGGTTGGGCATGCGGGCGAAGAAAGAGAGACAAAGAGAACGAGTGTGTGAACAGAAGCTAAGAACAGGAGCCGTTTGGGCCCGTGGATGAATGAAGAGGGATCAATTATGTGTTATTAAACAAAAGCTGCTCGGGCCTATGGTTAGGCTTCGCTAGGCCTGTGGATGAATGAACAGATATCAAGTGCATGAACAGAAGCCACTTGGGCCTGCTGATGAATTAAGAGAGGTAGGGAGAGTAAGTGTGTAAACAGAAGCCGTTTGGACGTGTGGGTGAATGAAGAGAGACAAAGAGATACAAGGAGAGCGAATATATGAACAGAAGCCGCTTACGCCTCATTCAGTGAATCAATGAAGAATAATGAAGAGAAACATGAAGAGCAAATATGTAAACAGAAGCCGTTTGGGGCATCACGATGGTATAGATGCATAAACACAGACAAGGCCGCTTAAGAAATAAACCGCAGTAAAAGAGATCAATGAGCAGTGTTCCTAGATTCAGAACAAATGGGATAAACCGGAACCTTTTGACAGACTAGGCCAGATCCGCCCTTCATATATGGGGACGTGACATGCATAACAAAAACTTAAATCATTACAGACAGGGAAAGCAAGTGTGTGAACCGGTGTGAACAAGCTAGGTGAACAGGAGCCGGTTGGGTGTGTGGGTGAATAAAGAGGGATAAGGACTTACACAAGCATGTCAGCAGAAGATATTTGTATGGGCGTGTGGGTACCTGAATGAATAGAGACAGCCTGTTACTAAGAGAGAATAAGACTCAGTGTGTAAACAAAACTTTAAGTCGCTAGGGCCTGAAATAGAAATAAACGGAGAGAAACAGAGAGAGCAAGTGTATGAACAAAAACCGTTTGGGCGTGTGGATGTGAGAGTGTTAATGAAAGCCATTAACTTTGGGTATGTGGGTGAGTGATCGAAGAGAGACAGGGAAAATGAGGGAGTAAGTGAGTGAGCAAGTGAGACAGTGAGTGAGTGAATTAGTGAGGAAAGCAAGAATAACTCAGTGAGTCAGTGACTAAGTGTGTTGGTGAGTGAGTAAGTGAGCACAACCAACTACAGCAACTAATACAGCAAGCATAGCAAGCGTATAGTTTGGGACTTGTATAACGTTATGTTTAAACATTTTATAGACTAACTGACAGTCTCAGTCATAGGTAGATGATTTAAAAGAGCAAGTTGATAATAGAAGGCGTATATAATGTTTGGCTACTACATATGCTACTATGCTATTACTAGAATGGCCAAAATATAAATAAAAGTAAATGAAAGAAACATTATAGCATGTATATCTGTATGTAAAAGACTTATATATTAACTCCGTAAATAAAAAATAAAAATGTAAGTAGATTTAAGCGGGGAGCACTGTAATTTTTTTTTTTATAAGCAAAAATGAGTTGTTAAAGATTTATCAGTAATGTATTGCTGCGGTTATAATTTTATTTTCTCTTTCACGTTTATTTACGTTAACACCATGTGTTAGCGAAGTCCTTGTACGTCATTAATTTTCTTATCAGCAAATGTATTTAATAGCAGAGCTCTTCTTCTTTCTTCTTCTCAAGCGTCTTGAAGCCCGTCCAGCCATCTCCGGCCCTCTACGGCATTTACAGATACCGCGGCTACGCCTTTGCACAGCCAACAACCATGATTGAGGGTTTTGTCATGCACCATATATTAATATGGGAAGGGGAACCTGTTGCATGCATATACCACAATCGATCATGGACGCACCTCTCAGTGCTCTCATCCTATCTCACCCCTAGGGGCCACGGAATGTCCCGTAGGGACATTACAATATATATATACTTTTCGGGACCGCGCGCGCGTCGTATGCATGCATGTGCAACTCCGTGCGAGTTACTTGAGGGGCACGCATGCGCAAAGTAATTAATTATAAGGCATGTGCAATCGCAGCTCCGTGCGAGTTGCTTGAGGGGCACATTTTGAAACTCGGGCGATATTGACCATTACTGACTGTGATAGAGACATGCAGAACCGATCCCCCCCCCAAAAATGAAAAAATGCGTTATGCGATCTCAGGGCCTCTCGGCTGATCTCAGCAGGTCGAGCTGAGCTGCCCTGTAGGCCGGCTACAAGTGGTGAGTACGCGACGGGCCCGCGGAGTGGCGGAGCCACGAGGCTGGCGGCGCCGCAGTGATGCGCGCGCGGACTTCAATAAGTGTGGCTTGGCGCAGGACTGAATAAAGTGACATCGATCTGTATGCATTCAAATTAGCTAACGATTGCTAACGATCGTTGGACTGGCTTGATCGAAGGAACAATGTATGAACCTCTCTAGGTCAAACTCTTATAGTCTATGAACTCTGAATGCACATCGTTAGCGTTGAGAGTTCTAAGCCCCGTATTCTGCTTACAATCTGGTTACCAGAGCCAGGTTTCGAACAGGCTTTTTGATTTGTTTGTATTCAGTCTAAATTCTGTTGCTCTCATGGAACCACCTCCAGTCTTGGCTCCTTTGACAAACGAGCAGGTGGAAACGGCACTGTACAACCTTGAACAGTCCATCACTAGCCTACAGCAGACTCAAGAGATGATGCGGCAGACCATGGAGGGGCTGGTAGCGAGGGTTGCAGCTCCACCTCCACAGTTGCCTCCTCAGGTGCTGCCAATGAGTAAGGAGGGTACACAGCAGCTTGTCGTGCCCTCTCAGGGCCCTGATCTACGAGAACAGCTTCCCTGGATTGCACTGAAGCAGCCGAACGAGTTCACTGGACGTCGTGACACTGTGGAGAGGTTTATTACGGACACCAACGACTACTTTACCAATGCGAATGTTGCTCCTCATCGTCAGCTTGGCCTCGCGAAGTCCTTCCTGTGCAAGGAGCTGAGGGACTGGTTCGACTTACGTGTGAAGAGAGGTATGAGGTTTGCAGACTGGCCTGCGTTGCGTGAGGTGCTGCGACACAGGTATAAGGAGAAACATGAGAGGAGGAAGGCGAGAAAGCAGGTGTTGTCCCTCAGGTGCACAGGGATGGTCGACGACTACAACAAAGAGTTCTCCCTTCTCGCGTTGAAGATCACAAATGCGAGTGAGGAGGATCTCGTAGAGGACTATATTGAGGGTTTGCCGCCCGGGATTATGTATGAAACTGACAGGATGGAGCCGGCAACATTAGATAAAGCAATGGAGAAGGCGTTGGACAGCGAAATCTGGCTTAAGCAGGCCAGTTCACGCTCTTAAAGCCGTTGGTCGCGAGGGCCCCCGTCTGATCCGAGTCCGGTGATTGATCCCACAGGACCGGTTCCCATGGAATTGTATGGCGTTGGGGTGCGACCTTCGAGAAGACTTCCACCCCAACACCCATTGATTCCACAGATGGTGTGGGAGAGCAGGGGGAGACTGAATCGGTGTCTTCTGTGTGGGGAGAACACCCACATGATGGCCGCGTGTAGGAATGGACCTCAACTTCCTCCACACATGCGGACCATTCAAATGACGTCTCAATCCAGATCTCCGTGGCCACCCAGGGCATCTCCAGGATTTGCCCCTTTCGTCCCGGGTTTTGGGGCAACGCCTGGGTACCCCTGGCCACCTCCTCCTTACCTATCCCTTCCCTTCCCGTATCCCATCAATCAAGTCACTCAACCTACAGGGGGGAGAGGGAGGTCTGGACAGAGAGGTGACAGTCCAAGTTCACCTATGTCACCTGGAAGAGGCTTTGGCTTCGGTGACAGAAGACGTGCATGGTCTCCCTCTTTCGGCGGGTCGCCTCAACCTCAGCCGAGTGGACATTAACCAGTGCGCAAGGCTGGATCGAGACGGGTAGCTGGGGTGAGGACGATCAGAGGCCGAAACGAGAATAACAAGACCGTGGTCAAACCCGACCTGACGGTACGTTATGAAGTTGAGGAAGATAAAAGGCAGAGAACAAATGAAGAATTGAGTGAGGAAGAGGATGATGAGGATGATTCGTTTGAGACTGGTTTTGTCTATCACGGTACTGTCGCGGGTGCTCCAGTCAGAGTTTTGTATGACATTGGAGCTGATGATATTTTCATTGATAGCAAGTGTGCACACCTGCGTCAGTTGCATATTCGCAGGTTTAGGACCCCGAAGAGATGTAGGGTGGCCGTGAAGGAGCCCAGAGGATGAGAGGTCAGTGAGTATGCACCTTCTGTTCCTTTTTGTATTCAAGGGTATCGAGAGACAGTCGGTGCATTGCTGGCTGACCTGGACGACTATGATGTCATCTTAGGAAGAAAATGGAGTGACGTTCACCAACCAGAACTTGGTCATTGGTCTCGTTCTCTTCGTTTCTTCTTTAACGGCCAGGAAGTCATTATTCGGGGGGGTGCATGTGAAGAGAACCGACCTTGCCCTCCTGTTCTTTCTTCTGCGCAGGCCAAACGAGCAATTCAAAAAGGTGCTGTCTGCCACATCGTGAGAATGGAGACGGCACACTGGTCTGTAGGAGAGGGAGAACTGGAGTGCTTCGTGCATGCAACTAAAGTGAGTGAGGGAAAAGGAAAGGGGAGAATGAATGATGGAGGGAACGTGGGTTCTGATTTTCTCTCTTCTAACTTTTTCTCTTCTCTTCCGTCTGATCATCCTGCTCGGTCGGCCCCTGATTTATCAGACGTGCGTGCTTTTCTCTCTCGATCAGATGCGGATGTTTCTCAGGATATGAAAGGAATTGTGGCAGATCATGCGTCTCTTTTTCCCGATCGTCTCTCTTATCTGCCACCGTCAAAAGGACCTCATTTGGATTTCAAAATCAAACTTGAGCCCAATCATTCACCTCCTGCCCGTTCGCCTTATCGGCTGTCAGTGGGAGAGACAGATAAGCTGAGGAGACAAATAGATACATAGCTTGAACAAGGATTCATCCGACTGTCTGCTTCTCCTTATGCTGCGCCTGTTCTTTTTGTACAAAAGAAAGATGGCTCGATGAGAATGTGTTATGACTACACTGGCTTGAATCGCATTACTATCAAAGACAAGCATTCTTTCCCTCACCCGCAAGAGTTGATTGATCGATTGCATGGGGCCCGGTTCTTCATAATACTGGACCTCAGACAGTATTATCATCAAATGAGGGTCAGAGAAGAAGACATCCCAAAAACAGCTTTCACTACACGCTATGGTTCTTTTGAGTGGCTGGTTATTTCTTTTGGGTTGACAAACGCGCCTCTTGCAGCGATGAGGTTGATTTAATTTGCTTTTCGCTCTTGTCTTGACCGTTTTGTTTCAGTTTTTCTGGATGACATTCTGATTTATTCACGTATAAGAGAAGAGCACAAAAGACAAATCAGAATTGTTTTACGTTTGTTAAGTAAAAATAAATTGTATGCAAAATTGTCGAAATGCCATTTCATGCAGACTGAGGTGACATTTCTCGGGCTTAAGATCTCCAGGACCAGAGTGCGGCCCGAGCAGAGCAAGACAGACCACGTCAGTAAGTGGCCTACTCCTAAGAACAGAAATGAAGTGCTTTCGTTTTTGGGGTTTGCAAATTGGGTGAGATGGTTTGTTCCTCACTGAAAGACCCTAGAAGCCACTAGATCTTCTCAACTAGAAGCTTATCATAAGAGTCTCTTAAGGTCTTCTTACAGGGAAAAACTGAAGGACGGGAGGCATTGCATATTCTCGTTCCTTTCATTGTTCAGCCGTTTCATCTCATTGCATTTTATGAGCATGCTACTATTGATTGCAATTAATTCAAATTGCATAAAGAAGTATGCACATGCATGCATGTAGCTCAGCATGGCTCATCAATCTATAAGGCGGCGCGTATGGCGGCGGGCACTTCAGGCATGGTGGCTCAACAATCACCCCCTGACTGAGGCACAGACGAAGGAACAAATACAGAGCTGTCTGTCTACCCACAACGCCGACTGACTCTCATGCACATGCTCGATCGCTTCACAAAGTCAATCTTCTTAATATGTGCTCCTGCTTTCTCTTTCTTCTCAACTCTTACAGTGGAAGGAACGTCACCATTGCAGCGCTCTAACATGAGCTTGGTCTGTCTATCTGCCCTCATGTCACTAGTCCTGTACCAGTACACACGGGAATGCAGACGACGCAATTCCTGCCTGACATAAGCAAGAAGACCATTCATAGCGGGCTCTGCCTTTGCCTGTCCAGACTCTAGCTGATCCATCAACGGCTCAGAATCCGTCACGAATTCAATCGGCACTTTCTTACACCAAAGCGCCTCTGCCAGATCCTTCCAAGCAAAAGCTTTCTTTACGCTCTCTGCAGATGCAACTGTCTCCAACGAAGTGCTTGAAATCAGCTTTCGCTTCACTCTTGCACTCTTTCACGTAAAAAGGTTGCTCTTTCTTAAAGCATGAATCCTTTCTCTGTCTACCTATTCTGTCTGATCTACAAGGTAAGCTTCGTTTCCCCATCGCCCTTCACACTTCTGGAGAGAATAAGACCCATCATGGAAAACAACCATCTTGGGGTCCTTGACTGCAGTAAAAACAAGAGAGGTCTTCCTTTGCTTCACATGATTCAACAAACGCAAACCACCTTCTACCTTCTCTGCAGACGGCTTAGTCGACCACCAACTCAGCTCACCAAAAAGAAAAGAAATGTCTGGCTGTGTCCTTGCTGCCCACCCAGTCACCCCCAT
>JAHBMJ010000834.1:0-22287 GCA_018398765.1 Chromera velia | reverse complement strand
CACACACACACACGCACGCACACACACACACAAGCAGCCACGCCGGGAAGGAGACAAGGAAAACCCGGAAGAAAAGGTGACATGAAACAAGATGCCTTCCCGAGTTAGGAGAAATTGCAGGGCACTCCGCAAGAACCCAATCTTCCTGCATGCGTGGCTGACAACCCACTCACTCACCGCATTCGCTTTCATGAGTTCTGCCAAAATTCTTCTCATTGACCTGCAGCAGAAGGAACACACTTTATCGCCAAATGTTGAAGCGTCATCAGGACACAATTTTGATCGTCATTTCTCTCTCTCTCTCTCTCTCTCTTACCTCTCTTCACCACCCACACACACATACACATGCAGAAAAAAAAGCAGTGAAGAAACGAAGAGAGGCCGACAGACCCAGGAAAGGACCAGCAAGAAAACAAAAAAGAAAGGGAAAGGGAGACTTGATAGAAGAGAGAAAGAGAATCCCGACTCACTGGTGCCTTCTGTCGAGATCGTGGCAGAAGGAAGTGCGTGCGTGATTCTCTGAGGGCGTGAAGCAAGGCACGGGTCTCCCCTCTGCGTTCGCACGCATCCACAGACAGCACCAACACACACACACACACACACACACACAAAAGACCGAATTGAGGACGTCAAAGGACAACAAGCAGGACAGAGCGACAAAAGGGAGGGAGGGAGGCACACAAGGCTGCAAGGCCACAAGAAAGTGACAGGCAGGCAGGGATCAAAGGGACACACGGTCGATATGGCAGGTAATAAACAAAGAAACCGTTCGTCGCTGCATTGCAGCCAGGTCATTCACCACACAGACGAAGGCAGAGTGACAGAAGGAGAGAAGAGAAGACTGACGAAGTCCCTCGCTAGCCCTGATTCTCAACCCGCTTGCAGTGGCTAAATTGGGCGGGCTTCCCGGACTACCCCTGACAGTCCCTTGATCGTGTCCATACCCCCCCCCTGCCTGAGGGCTCCCGGGAATTGGCGGTTTGAATGTTCCCGTGGGGGAGGCAGGAATGACTCCCATGGCTCTCTCTCTTTCTTGGAATACGAACGTCTGGGATAGATATCGGATGGCTTTTTGCATCACGTCCAGCTGCACAGACACAGAGACAGAGATAGAGGATGGGTGCGATAGGAGGGACACACAGTGATAGTCTCCTTCATGTTGAAAGATATTTAGGCATTCTGCTTGTATGAATTCCATCTTCGATCCCGCCTGGCTCCACAAGAACAACGGTTGACTCAGCAAGGAGGACGGACCGGGGGCATCACAAGGCCTAGCTAGCTTCCAGCTGATTGATGTATACGAACAGATTAGTTGAGAGCAAGAAGGGTGCCCCAGCTTGAAAGAAGTGTGCATGGCAGGAGAAGACAGAGCTATCACTCAAAGCAAGGTAAGGGAGGAGTCGGGAAAAAGAACTGAGTATTTATTTCCTGGAGAAGTGAACCCAGATGAAACGGGAATTCTGCAGACAGACCACAACACGGTCGAGGCAACCGCTCTCTCTCTCAATCGCTTTCTTTCTCGAATGACCTGTTTCTCAAGTTTGCCAGTCCGGCTCTTCTGCGCGTTGCGGATGGATAGTTCCGCTTTGCTGTGTGTGGCAAATGCCGTCACCGCCCGCTGCGTGCATCCACACCCATCCCGGATCGGGGACACAGGAAAAGAAGATGAGTGGTGCATTTCAATTGAGTGGTATGAAACGTACAGGCTCAGGACACAGCAAACAGGGGAATGCGAGATGGGCGACACATAGTGTAAAAGAGAAAAAAGGACGGACAGATAGATAGAGATAAACAAGTAGAGAGAGAAAGAATGAGCCTGAGCAAGGGGAATCGAGGGAAGCAAACAAACGCCCACACAAAAAGCAGATGATAGACAGAGGTGTTAATCCCATTTGTATCGACTAGGTAGTCTGTCATTCAATTACTCTTTCAGCCTTCTTTCTGCTTGCTGACCGGATAAGGATAAGCGCATACATGCACATGCCCCACTGATAGAGGACATACTTGTGATCTCTCTCTCTCTCTCTCTCCCCCTCTCTGTGTGTGTGTGTGTGTGTGTGTGTCTTACAGACACACACCTGCAGATTTGAGTTTTCCTCTTTGTACGCTGCGTTTTCATTCGACAGCTGTTCGAGTTGCAGCGCCAGAGCGTTGGACTCCTTCGTCTTCTCTGACAGAGACCTTCGCGTCTTGGTGAGGTGGAACTCCGTCTTGCTGACCAGCTGCACGAATTAAGAAAAGATTCAAGCAAGAGAGGGGGGTGAGCAAGGGGGTGGGGTAGAGGAGGCGACAAAAAATATACTCCAGGAAAAAAGGAAGAGAGGAGAAAGAATCCGAGTCGAGTCTCTCAAAGCAATTCAAAAGTGGTGATAGAAAAGATTGCATACGAGGAAGCAAAAAGAAAAGTGGGTTTTCCCCCCTGCTTCCTGCACCCCATAATATCTGAGTCGCTTTGACATTGATACAACCCGTCTCCAGCTCCCCTGCTCAGGTCAGTCCGTTCATCGACCTACCTCCAGCCCCTCCGCAAGCTCATTGATGAGTCGCTTCAACAGAATGACATCTTTAGGTCTCCGGAGTCCCATAGGAGTGCTCAGGTCAGTCAACCGGAGCACGTGTGATAGCTGGGAAACTCTCTTCATCTGCCGTCCAATTATGGATTCATAAAAGAGAGCACCGAACTGCCAGTCTTGGTCGAAGCCCCCTCGCTCCAGCTCAACAAGGACAGCACGCAAACGCTGCAGGTTCATATTTTCACACACACACACACACACACACACATACACACACACACACACACACACACAGAGAGAGAGAGAGAGAGAGAGAGAGAGAGACAGACAGACAGACAGACAGACAGAGAGAGAGAGAGAGAGAGAGAGAGAGAGAGAGAGAGAGACAGACAGACAGACAGACAGACAGAGAGATTCGCAAATCAAAAGCACGATGACACTTGGCCTAGCTTTCCCCCGGGTTCCCCTTCCCTCTGGTGTTTCTGAACCGATTGAGGGTCTCGGAAAGAGCCAGATTTGATCGCAAATGATGTGTGTTCATTTGCGTTTGTATATTTATAATGTGATGTGCACGGACGAGTGGATTGTATGTAGATGCGGGTGTCCGTGTGCATGTCTCTGAGTCTAAGCGAATCGCAAAAGCTTCACTGGCAGCATGTGCTTCTGTCTGTCTTTCAAGACCGAGAAGAGCTTGCACAACTCCTGCAAAACCCCCTCGTGTGATGTGCTGACCTTCTTGAGCTCTACATTTTCCCTCGCAAGAGTTTCAGATGAGAGGCTTTCAGACCAAGTGCTCTTTTGTTGCTGTTGCTGCGGTTGCCGCGAAGGTGGCGGCGGCAGTTGAAGCGTGGCCATCCTCTTGCACGGTTTTTCGCTATTCTTCTCGATGCACCTTGTGCCAAAGCAGGAAATGAAGTGCAATGTGAAGCGAAAGGGCGGATCTCGTCAGCAACAGATGATCACCTATACATATGTACGCACGTTGATAAAGGCTTGAGCAGAAGCCCGAATCAAGGCACCAATCGACTTCACGAAAGAGGTCAGCGTGCTCCTAGATCCGTTTCTACTTCACCCTTCACTCTTTTCCTCGTCTTCTCTGCAGAACAATGGTCAGGTGTCACTCTGCCATGCACGCACAGTTTTCGGGTACCCTGATAAACAACAGTCGGTTCCACTGGTGTGAAATCCTTTGATATGGTGCAGAGAAAAGGCGGTTGAGCCTAATCAGCGACTCGAAGAGGTCAACTCTGACTCGTAGAGATAATCTCCCGATTACATTCACGTTTGGGACCTGCAGTGACATGGGTTTCATGTGAAAATCATGAAATCGAGATGCGCAATGATGCATGCTGCATGCAACAATGAAAAGCACTTAATTAGCAATCTAGCACACATGCATGCGCGCTCAAATTGCGCGCGCGTGCATGCATGTGCACGCATGCATGCATGAATTTTGTCATGCATGCATGCATGTACGCGCGCGAGATCGGAGATCCAATATATATATACGCGCGCCATCGCGCGCCACAAAAATTAATCTTCAAAAAATTGACACACTGATCGATATCCGCGAAGTGTAATATCCGGCCACAGCAGATCAATGCAGATCAGTGACATTCAGTTATGACTGCAAAGCATACACCTGCATAAACCACTCACTCTGAGAGACCTTGACAGATGTAGACAGCCACTTGGTCTGTAGATGGCAGATTCTGTGCAAAAGTCAGCAGGTGTATTGGGTCCTTGCACCTTCTTCAACCCTCAAACCTTCGAGCTGTGTGTTGCTGTTCTCTTCGATCAGTTGCTCGCATCAAAATGCAACAACGACTCGGCCCGTGAAAGAAAGTCTCCACTCAAGTCGTTCTCCTTGTCTCCACCTTTCAACGCGGCACTGCTTTAATGTGCTTGCGCTTGGTGATTTGACAGTCTCTGCCAATTAAGGTAGCGTGATAGCATCCCATCGAGAGGGGCCTGTTCTCGAACCAGTAGCTGTTTGTGTAGCACGTCAGCTGCGGTCCGTCAGTCCGTCTACATTTGCTGGTTGCCGCAAACTTCTTCACTGTGCACGTGTGGCGGTCTATCTTGATGGATTCAAAAGACTTGAAGAAGGTGGTGGTGGACGTGCAGAGGGCTGTCGTAGCGGCCTTCCGGGCTGCTCTGAAGCAGGCCGGGGAAAGAGACTATGAGAAGATTTTCATCTCTTTAGGGTCTGTCGTGAGAGGTGTGAAGGTCGTGTTCACAACAGAAAAGATCCGCACGGACTACTACAGGTGCTGGCACACGGTCTTCTGGATGCTGTGCTTGACAATAGGTCCGTCTCCCGGCTTTCCTTACTCTAGTGTGACCTCATGCAGATCTGTCTGAGTAGCTGGGGGTGGAATGAAGGGTTGGGCGGGCCAGGTGCGTACTGACTGTGCTCTCTCTTGTCGGACGGCCTTGGAAATAGTTGAGAGGCAAAGCGAACGTTGTTTTCTTTATGTGAAATCGTCCAGAATCCCGAAGACCCCCGAGTTGGTGTGAGCTTCGTTTCCCGTCTGCTCTTCTCCTGATTGTACCGCTTGTCAGTTCCTCTTTATGGACTGGAGCACTTGACTGGGCTCTGTTTGTCGAATCGATCGGTCGATCGAACGACGTGCTTCCCTGTGTGTGCGCAGGTGTTTCGAGTCTTCTGACATTTCCATTCGGTCAGCCAGTGGGGATTCATGTGATGCCGGTGCCTCTGTGCACATCTGCCCTTTTTTCTTTTCCTGCAAGTGCGAAATCTGGAGGACAAAGAGATCTGCTTGTTCGTGTTTCAATTAAATAGCTGATTGGGTGCGTAAAAGCGTCAATAGATTCCAGTTGCCCCGCTCTCCTTCCTTGCTCTTTCTCGCCTTTTCTGCCTTCCTGTTTGTCCGTTCCTTTCGTGTGGCTGTCCTTTTGAATCTCTTGCGTGGCCCTTTTCTTGCTGGGATTGCGGTCTGTCCGTCTGTTCCGTCTACTTTTCTTTCTCTTTTGATCTCCTACCTTCTCTTGGCTTCTGATCTCTGAAGATGGCGCACTTTTTACATGTGTCGGCCGACAAAGAGTTCTTCGTGACCACTTCTGCACTGTGCGGGCTTTTCCGTTGTGCGGACTCTTTCATGACACTGGCAATTTTTCATCATGGGTGCGTTTCTCTTCGTTGTACCCTGGACGCCTCTTTGCTTGAACATATGCAGCCCTAGTTTTCCAGTTGATAGACCTGATCACCGGGAACGCATTGAAACTGACGGGGTCTCTGTCGAAAGTTTCGGGTCCGTCTGTCTTTCCCTTCGGTTGAGAAAGATTGAATGACAAAGGAGGCTTCCCGCTCTCCATGTGGTAATTTGCCTTTTAATCCAATCTGCTTTTGTCTTCCCAACGGCATCTCTCTTTGGTAGCACTAGCATGTTTTTTTCTTGATGCACCAATTTGACCAGACGTCGGTCAAAAGAAATCACCTCTTTTTATTTTCTGCGGGGGTGTCGTGTGGGGATCCTCCCTCCCTGTCTTTCTTCCTGTCTGCCTGCTTGATTGAAGAAGTAGCCGAGTTTCCCGCATGAAGAAAGCGCGCTCATGTCAAAAAACAGAAAGCCAGTCTACCCCCCGTTGTTCCAACGTTGACCTGTTCCCAGATTTTTTCTTTTTTGCACTGTCACGTTTTGCTTATTTCCTTCCTGCAGCAAGTCTCCTCAGAATGATCATGGATCAGCTTCCAGGTCTTGCTGTCTCTCTCATCGGTCAGTGGGTAAGTGCCTTCAAAAAGTTGGTCCGTTTGTTTGTGTGATGGGTCCGAGACTTCCACAGTGAGTGTAGCGCTAGCCTGTCTTTGCGGGGAAGGAAGGGTTCTCGCTGGATTCAATCGAGATATAAGTTTTTCTGTCCTCTTTCCTGTGAAAGATATAGCAATCGATGGGTCTATGCATCAATGCTTTTATTCATTCAGTCAGTCACCTAGTCAGGGTCGCTTGGGCACAGAGGGTGAGTGAATGGACAGACGCGAATGTGAACATCTCACAAAGTACGCCTCCTCAGCCCATTCGTGCCCTGCTCTGCTGTGTTTTGTTGTGCTGCGGTGCAGGATTCAGTCTGGACACCGCGTTTATGCATGTCCTTGAGCTTCATCACCCTGAGGTTCACTCCCGCCTTGCGGCATTTCCCCGACACGACCGCAGTCTCATCTTCCTTTTACAGAGGGTTCGTTGCTTTGCTTTCCTTTCCTTTTCTTTCCCTTGTGTTTTCTTGATCTCCGTGCTTCCTTTTGTTTCTCGCAATTTCTTTTCAATCGTCTGTTTTCTTTTTGATTTCTTTTGATGATGTGTTTTCATATTGTTCGTAAGTTTTTGAGAAGACCGCCCGCCTGCCTCAAGGTTCTGTCTGTCTGTCTGTCTGTCTGTCTAATATAGTCTTGTGTCTGAAGGAAGAGAAAAAGGAAAGAAAAGACGATATAGTCTGTCTGTCTGTCTGTCTGTCTGTCTGTCTGTTCATGAAGAAAAAGAGGGAGAAGAAGAAAGCATAAAGTCTGTCTGTCTGTCTGTCTGTCTGTGAAGAAAAGACGATATAGTCTGTCTATCTATCTGTCTGTCTATCTCTCTCTCTCTCTCTCTGTGTGTGTGTGTGTGTGTGTGTGCGTGTGTGTCTGTCTGTCTGTGGAGAAGAAGAAGAAACATATAGTCTGTCTGCCTGTCTGTCACGAAGAAGAGGAGGGAAACAAACCACATTGTCTGTCTGTCTGTCTGTCTGTCTGTCTGTCTGCCTGCTGTGGTACATACGTGCAGATTTGGAGGAAGCTTCGGGCAACGCTTCTCTTTTCCCTCCTTCTCTGTTTCCTGGCGGTTCTACCGGGGAAGGGCCTGGTATCTCTGGCCACTGCTATCGCTCGCGCTGCAGCGCTGACTCTATTTACAGGTGAGGGGGCAGTCTTGATCGCAAGCATGCGGTTCTGCTTTTGTCCAAAGTCGTTGCATAGAAACACACATACCTGCACTCACTGTATCGGTGTGTAAGGTTCTGCTTTTGTCCAAAGTCGTTGCATAGAAACACACATAACTCCACTCATATCCATATCTGTCGGTATGTGATGGTGGACCGAACCTGTCGAAGCGATCCTCTCGGAAAGAACTCTGCATTTGGTTGTGAAATCAATCCTTGCTGCTTGTGTATGTCAGGGAGGAGCTTGAGTTTATTCATGCCTCCCCCCCCCCGCTGCTGCTTGCCCCAGCCGAGATGAGCTAAACCTCCGCGATCTGCAGAGCAAAAAGCGGGGTGAAACCCTCTCTCTCCCTCTCCCCCTCCCCCCCTCTGTGTGTGTGTGTAAGCGGTTATTCGTTTGATATTCACAGTCATGTCGATCCCATGCAGACTTAACCGATTCGACCAGTACTGACTAATTCACTCCTCCACACTCCCTGACTGACTGACTGACTGACTGACTGACTGACTGGCTGGCTGCATGTCTGGATGTGTGCAGGTCCCCTGGTTGCGGGGGGAGCAGCCACGGTCTCGTTCTTTTTTCCTGTGTGCACGAATATGCTCTTTCGGCTCTTGAACGTCTGGAGATCGGCTTTCTTCGTCAATGCAGATGTTCTGGATCCTCTCTTCTGCAGGTGGGCAGGCAGCTTGCTTATGCACTGATTCAACGTGTGCTTGCTTGGGTGGGGATGAAAGGGCAAGGGACAAGATGGGAGCTAGAGTGTGTGTACGTCGAATGTGCGGTCTATGCATGGTGGGTGAGCACTGCAGTTGGAGTTTCTTGCCAGCCGCTGCAAACTCTTCTCGCCGTTAGCTGCAATGGAGCTAGCTGCAGACTAAGTTTAGGGGGCACTCCCAAGGGGAGAGGAGTCTACTTGGTATGCATCCACAAGATCCAAAAATAAGGGCGCTTCACCTTGAATCTCTGCAGGCTGTTCAAGCAGCAACGAGGGGAGTTTAATCGGATGGTGAAGCTCCAGAGAGCGAATCTGGATCTGGTGCTGCCGTTCACTGCCGCGTGGATGCTCATCTCAGCAGTGCCTCTGCTCGGCCCTCCATTGTTTCTCCTGGCGATCCCTGCTTCGGCATTCCTTGTGCCTCACATGGTACAGATACCCTGGCCAGATCAGGGAGACGGTGGGGAAACGGGGTAGAGAATCGAATAATTTGAAAAAGTATTGATCAATCAATGCGTCAAATCGCAGCTTAATAAGACGTCTACCTACCATACATTCTTGTACTAAGCCTACAAGCTTAGCTAACATTCCTAGCAATATTCGCAGGTCATTTTATAATTGTATAGCATTAATCTACATATATAACAGGAGTAAGTTCAATTATACATAAGATATATAGGATATGATAGGATAAAACAAGGTTTAACTTTGTTGTTGAAATTTGTTCAGATTTTTACATAAGTAAAAAATATATCGAAGCGTTTTTCCAGTATACACTTTCTACATAGTGATTTTTTATAATAAATTATGGTAAATAAAATGGTGACAGTGATCGATATTCTGCTAGATGTTGTAGCTCTAACTGGAAAATAACTTTTGAATTATTCTAGATGTTTTTCTTTAACCATAATTTTTATAGTGATACTTATTAAATTTTAATTAAATAAATTCGTTCAATATTTTTTGAAGTTTAAGTAGTAACAATAATGTAACAGTCTAACTTCAAAGTTGTATTATGATGTATCATGATCTTTTTATCGGAAATTTATCCCCTTTTCATATTGTATTGTATTGTATTGTATTATATTGTTGTTACATACCTTAGTTTAGAACTCAGACTCCTCAGTAACATCCAGTAACACCTGACAGTGCTGAGTATACGTGCGCATACGTGCGCATACGTATGCACATGGACTTAGACCCTTACATTGCATTACCTCGCGCTCAGTAGCGCATGCAACGCCTGTATGTGCTACGCAACATGTAGCTATACAGGCTTTGTTACACGCGCGGCTGCATGCATGTTGCGATATTGCATTCTGACATGCACTTCCGTTGCGCGCAGCTAGCTAGCTCCATCTCTTGCATGCATGCATTTTGGATTAATTTTCGGGTTGATTTTTTTTTTTTTATATATATTTTACTTTGTGGACCTCCCTAAACCTAACTACCACTTGAAAGTTGAAGCCGCATTTTTGGATAAGCTTGAAAGTCTGTGCCTACGTATCATTTATGGTGTCTTGAAAGCCAAGGCCGCATATCTGGAAGGTGTCTTGACCGTGTACACCGCAAGCATGGACGGTCTCTTGAAAAACGATGCCGCAGATAGAGATGATCTTGATTATATTTTTTCAAGTGGCACTTAGGTTCAGGGAGGTTACTTTGTGGTCGTTTTTATTAGATGCAAATGCTAGGCATGCTTAGGGGCCTAAGCCCAGTCACCATTTTTGGGTTGATTCCTTGCGCCTATACGCAGTTTTCTATATCCAAACCTGTCAATCCACTTTGTCCACTCAGAGCGGCATAGAATAGTGCCAGTGTTCTCCTGTCAAATTGTTCTTTACTCTTTTCGATAATTTCATCAATCTTCAAAGCACGTTTCTAAAAAAGAGAGAACACGTCCTACAGTTCTTTCCATCTCTTCTGAGCTCCGGTCTCTTCTTTGTTCACGAAGATGAAACTCCTCAGAACTGCTCTTTGCTTTGCTCTTGCGGGAGTTAGCTTTGGTCAACCTTCGAATGTCAGTTGCTTCTTGTTGTGTCTCTCTCCATTCGGTTGTGCCCTTCTAATTTCTAATGCCCCTCCTCTGTATCCAGCTCCCCCCCCATCTCCTCCGTGTCCATTCAATGGCTCTTCCAATCTGTATACGCATGCCAGGGGCGAGTGGGATGCTTTTTACCCCCCCCTCTGCATAGGAGACCGGCGCTTTTCCACAAAAGACTCGTTCTCATAATTGGTAAAGAATTAGAAGCTGAAACTTTGTGTAAGAAGACGTTATAACGATAGAACAAGAACTATAGAACAGATTTCTTATATCATTTCTAGAAACATAGGCTGCTATACAAATTTTCTGAGTTTTATACCGTTTTTCTTACTATTAGGAACCGTTAAAAAATGGCCCAAAAATAAAAAAAAATGTATGGTAGCCTATGTTTTTAAAAATGATATAAATAATCTGTTCCATAGTTCTTTTTTTATCGTTACAACGTCTTCTTACACAAAGTTTCAGCTTCTAACTCCTTATAAATTATGAGAACGAGTTTTTTATGGAAATGCGCCGCTTTAAGGGGGCAAAAAGCACCCCACTTGCCCCCGCATACGTAAACACTCTTTCTTCCTTCTTACATACATTTACTCTTTCATGAATCTTTCATCTCATACACATTTTGCGCCTGCACTAATTCCATTTCTTCTTTTTCTTCTTCTTCTTCTTCTTTTTCTGTTTGCATGCAGGAGCTGAACGTCCGATCTTCTGGAGACGGCAGCCTCACGCGTCAACAGCTCTTCGGTGGGGCGGCCCATGGCGGCGGCAGTGTTGGCGATCATCCCCACCGACTTGGAGACATTGTTGAGCCTATCGGCCGGCCGAGAAACCCCCCCTTCCCCTCCTTTAGGAGCAGGTGGAGGTCCCACGGCCCTCGGGAACACTTTTTATAGAGAAAGGACTTCTTAATTATCTATATTCGTGAAGATGTTGAGCATGGCATTGCATGACGCTCGTTGGGACAGATGAATTGTTCGTTCGGGGGTAGAAGGGTTTTGAGGTGAAACTTTCAATTTTTTGTCGGTCTTCACTTTGTGTGTCTGTTTTTATATCAACTGGAAATGTGTGGTTTGACTGGCTGTAGATAATATGCAATGAGTATCTCTCTGTCATATGGAAGATGAACGATCGAGCTGGATTAGGTCATTAATAAAGGAGATGTTACATGAGATTGCCCCGGTCTTCTGTTCTTCGGGGGTGCCATCTTTTCGTCACAACGAATAGCCGACTTGGTGACGGTGATTCAGTGCACTCGATCCTTCTGGACAGAAACCAAAACCCGTGTTTCTCCGCCTTTTCTTTTTAATTTCTCCTCCATCGCCAGAGTATGCTCCAGTCACATCATAAAATACAGTGAAATGCGCGTCCTCATCGCCATGCCGTCTGTCTTCTGGAGTTTGACTTGGTTGTTGTAATCTACTTATTTTTTATAAAGTCTGACTCAAATCGAAGCAAAAGAATAAGAAGGACGAATGAAGAGGTACAGAGTGCGTATTACGGTGTGAGATAGAATCGTATAGGGAGAAAAGGGCGCATGGTTGCAGGCGTGTATGCGTTTGATGGATATATCAATCTTTAAGAAGGATGTGTATGTGTTCAATGAAGACGGATGTACGTATGTTCGATGGAGAAGGATGTACGTGTGTCCGATGGGTATTGAAAGCTAGATTGAGAGGGATGTGTCTATGCCCAATGAGTATTGAAGCCCAATTTGAGGGGCTAAATTTGAGAGGGTCCTTCGAGGGATATAATGAAGTAGTATGGGATTTCTCACTAATGAGCTATTTTGAGTAATATTTATTATTTAGGCAGGTTAATGGTTTAAAGCCTACTAGTGTAAGGCATTGTAAGCTAAAAGGCTACTAGGATGAGGTCTTAAGAGTTACTCTTTTAGTTTGGTTACCGACCGGCTGAGTAACGGCCCGGGTTACCAATTTACGGTTACTAAGTTAGGGTTAAAGTGCCAAAGCTTCCGGTAACGGTTATCCTAACCTTCATAAGGTAGTAAGGTGAAATCTCACGTTTTTACCCGTCTCCATCTCTGAAGCGCTGCATCCGACTCGACCAAATAATACGTCAACTCCACGTTAGTTAGAGATTCCGTCATTTTGAGAAATTGTTAGACTAATTAAGCACCTTCTTGGCCCTTCTCCTCCTCTTCCTCCCAACACGTATACAGAGTGTCATTCCACACATCATGCTTGCATCGAGGCATGGTCGAGCAGTTTCTCCCTCAATCTGGTCATGCAGAGTGAGTGCAGTTTACATGACTCTGCAGGAATTTTTCGCCGGCTCTTTAAGTCGTATCGCGATCAAAAATTTATGTATGAAGCGGCCCAAGCCAGGCCGCACACATCCCCAGACAGCGTCAAAATTTTAATATCTAGTAAACTCAAAACTTGCTTTATACAGTAGTATGCACGGCTTTGGGCTGTATAACGGTTATTTATCCAGGTGCGCTAAAGGCGTGGCGATTTATAACGGTTATGCCAGGCCGCAAAGCGGCCTAGCATATAAGGGTTACTACTCATTCAAAGAAGTTGCTTTTCAAAATGTAATTTAGTAGATGAGCCCTCATTTCAAACCATCAAAGTTACTCTTAAAACCGCTGCCTAAAGGCTACTCTCAGGGTTGTTTTTTTTTCCGGTGGTAGAGAAGAGCGATTGCCAGCAGGACGGTAATTGCCGGCAGAGCTTCTCGCCACCGGCAGAGTGACTGGCAGTCGATGGCAGAGAAAGTTAGAGTTCAATGATAAAATCTGTAGGTCTTTTTTTATCATTTTTTTTTCGGTAGTGACTAAGTCAGAAATGTCCATTGCCGGCAGACTGGCAATTGCCGGCAGCGAAGGGTCATTACCGGTAGCGATCGCAACCCTGGCTACTCTTTATAGAACGCTGTAAGCTAGGTTGTAAGTGTTGTCTCATCAATTCTATACATCATCATCATTACATGACAATTTTAAAGATAATTCATATCATACACTAAACTGAGTCTGCCAGATATGTTCACATTGGTAAAGATAGTTAAATATATAGATAACGCTAGAGATAACAGTCAGTCACTGAGCTAGTCACTAAGTCAGTACGTGCTAGTAGAATGGGCACTAGCGCTAGAATTATTATAGTAGAATAGGCGCAATATCCAGCATATATTCTTAAAATTGTTTGGAATAATCAAATATTAAGCCTGAACATATATGGTTGTGTATATTCAATCTCATTGATTGATTGATTGATCAGGTTAATTTGAATTGATATGTACTATTTGTCTTGGAAATTCAAGTTGTCTATCTTTTTTGGGTTTTTACTTTTATACATGTCTTTATGGTATACTATTTAGTAGTGCATAGTACCGAAAAATAGTGGGATTATGATCTATTGTCACTGCAGTATCACAACTTACGACTGCACGCCAAGTCGAACTCAGCGATAACGCAACACTCCATCCAACTGTTTCAAAAAGAATTTTCGTGTACTTAAAGTTGGTGGAGGCGGGGGGCAGGAAAAGGATTAGAGAACCGGATTTGGGTCGATCTCAAGCGCTTCCGCGGTTGAAGGAAGCCAAAGATTGACAGTCCCACCCTGCCCCTGCGCATGCGATTGATGCTTGGATTGATTGATGGATTCAGACCTGCCACCCCCAATCGCCACAACCCAACCCACGTTTTTTTGACGACAAGAACGAGTAGTGATCCTTTCTGCGGCAGTCTCTCTCTTGTCAGACTGCACAGTTCTGTTGATGAGAGAAAGGAGAGAAGGTGAATTGACGCGATTGCACGGACTTGAGAATCGTTAATAAAGTCTGAATGTAGCCAAGGGTCCTGCTGAGTACTCATTCATTCAGCAATCGATCACGCAGATAAGGCCCCGCTGCTTCTTCTGTCTGATGTATCGACATTCCTTCCCTCTCCTTCTTCTTCCTCCTCCCGCACCTGTCCCAATCTGTTGGCTGTTTGAGAATTTCCAGTGGAGACGTTCGTGGTCCCTCTCTGAAGGGGTGACCCTCCGGAGAGGTTCGAAAGCGTGCGGGTCCCGCTGAGCTGGTGCAGAGAGATACCCAGACGGATGCTACCGGAGAGATCTGGATCAGTCAATCCGAGTTTCGTCGTTGCTGCACAAGGTATAAAAGAGATCGAGAGATTTCGCGGCAGCCAATGGAAGAGAGAAAGAGACATTTCTTCTTTTGACTGTTTGCACTCCTACCATTCTGCAAGCACAAAATGACCTACACGTTCGACAGGCTTGTGCGTTTTTTTAAATCTCTACAAACAGGCCTGTGCGCATTCATCAACTACCCGGCCTCACATTCTGTCTTTTTCCTTGCTTCCATGTCATGCAGTAGATCTCGGAAGGAATTCGGAAAACGTGCGTGCGTGCACCGTCTGCATGCATGCAGCATTTTCACCTGCAGGCCTATTCGAATGATCATCTGATTGTCTCTCCCTCGTAATTAAATCAGATGATCTCACTCCTTCCTTCCTTCCTTCCTTCCTTTCTTCCTTTCTTCCTTTCTTCCTTTCTTCCTTTCTTCCTTTCTTTCTTCCTTCCTTCCTTCCTGCCTTCCTTGACCTAGTTACCCCCCGGGAGGGCTCCTGAGACTCGATCTGAGCTGACCTCGCGGCGAAACGAGCTCGACGATGTCATCAGAGATGCCGGTGTCCTCCGCGTCTATGTCTGCCCGCTCTCCCCACACCTCCTGCATTTTGTCAAGCAGTTCCTTCAGGGGGATCACGGACTCGTCCGTCACGCCAATGCACCCTCTGAGGGCGAGTTTCTTCGGTGGCTGTGGGGCGGAGAGAAATAAGGAGACAGCTTCCTTCACGGCCCCGTCGGTGATCTCGTCAATGTATCTGCAAGCCATAAGAGGGAGGGAGGACAAGTGTGTGCCTCTGGGTTCCCTTGCCAGACCACTCGAGGCAAACCAAAAGACGGTGTCAGAGATGGAAAGAGAAATGTGTAAAAGGGGGAGACACTCACTCACGAGACCCGAAGGACTTCTAGAAAGTGAGTAAATGAATTCCCGATCACATCAAGTATCGCAATCTTGGGTCCGAAAGAAACTTTGCATTATTTTTCTCAATCCTTTCATGAAGCTTGAATCCCCGCAAGTCCGCTTATCGATCGCTCAAAGCTAGACAACGAAGAGGACTCCTATGCAGTTCTTTGTTCTGACCTGAATTGCACATACGGAACCTCAGCCTCGACTGCTGTCCGGACGAGTGTCAGAAAGCCTTCGTCGGTCACAAGAGGGCAGTCACTCACCCCCAACTGCCTGAGTTTATATACTCTGCCCGTTGACGGATCCTCGCTCATTTCTTTCACGAACTTCGCGACTTCTTTCGCGTTCTCATCTGTGAAGCTCGGCGAATCAAAGTACGCCAACCCGTGCCCGTGGGGCTCTCTGGCGACTCTCGTGAGGTGTCTAAAAAAGATTGATTTGACCACCTCACGATCCCCCGGGAGGGACACCTCATGTCCTCCTTCATCGACACTCTTCTTGAAGGTAAAAGGCCCGCAAGGCATGATGAGCTTTTGGGCTTTTTCTTCCTTCTCGTCCTCCACCCCGTCGGCATCGATCACGACTGTGCTCTTCCCCGGCGACCACCCGAGCAGTCGCCTCTCCATGAACAGCCACGCTCTGCTGGCGTCTTCTGCCTCTACAGAAGAGGGTGAGGAGGAAGAAGAAGCGCCCATTCCCTCTGTGTGAAAGTTGACTCTCAGAACCTCAGAGTGCTCGGAGGAGTAAAATAGGTCCAGAGACTGCAGGGCCCGACGATAGCGACCTTCCTCACTGATTGTGCGAGGCTCCTGCAGAAACAAAGAGGGAAGGACGGACGGACGAAATGAGTAGGGGTTATGTTGAATGCACAACTCACTGAGTGCCCCTGATCATTGTTTAAATGAAAGATGATCGGACGAAATGAATCGAAAATAAAATTTTGCCTGGATGGCATACACCTTTCTCTCCTTAAAAAAACAAACGATTGGGCACACTGCAAGATCGGGTGGCGGAATGCAGTCCCGTTCTCCCTCTGCTCTCCAAGCTTTCGGGAGACGAACAAGAAATGAGGACAGACAGGGGTCGTTGAAGGAGAGAGAGCTAAAGCTAGAAGGAGCTTATTTTCCATTACAAACGCTTCCGCAACCAATTATCAAGGAGCCCCCTCCCCTTTGCCTTTGACGGCACTTTCCCCCTTCAGCCGCGAATTACACGGTGCCCTTCATTTCTTTTCTTTCCCTCCCTCCCTCCCATGCATATGCATAGATAGGTCTGGCATCCCTCTCCTCTTCTCTCCGTCCCGCTTTCCCTTCCCCTCCCTGCATCACTCACATGGCCTTCCAATCCTAGCCTAGGCTCTGCTCTGACACGCTCTTTCACCATTCTCGTGTGCACCCATCGCGCATTCACTCATGCTTCGCTCATCATGCGCACACGGAAGCACAGACTGACAGACCTGTGGAAGAGAAAAGTAGTCCCAAAAGAGTGCGAAGGAGCCAAAGTGGTGGGAATCCTCGAAGAACTTTCCAAGACTGCGCACAATTCTGCCATCTGGGTCCGGATGGTGGCGGGACCTCCACCTCGCGGAGACGCAGAAAATCTTCGACGCTTCTTTCGGAGAGGACGCGAAGGCGTCCAGAGGCAGCTGCTGGCGTCGGGGGGGGGGCTCCACGAACCTGCAGTCATTCATGTACACGTACGGTGGTCTGCGTGGGTGCATGCATGATCATGATGCCGTGTTGCATGCGTCATTTCAGTCAGGGTGCATGTGATGGGCCTTTCCATTCCATGTGATCAGATAGATGTGAGGCTATGAATTACATACATCATGCGATCTTGTGCATGGGGAGAGAGTGTCGTCATATCGTACGAGGACACGTCATGTCACACCATCACGCAGCAACTCGTGTGGTCCCCCTGCATCTTCACAGACCACTAAACAAGACGGTCTTGAGCGTCTGTTGCCACAGTATCCAGGCGCAAAAGGACGGACGAAGAAATGAAGAGGCACGTCAGACAAGAATGCAGAGAATGTAGCAAAGCAGTCTTGTTGAACGAAAGAAAAGCCCCACACACTGTGACTCTCGCTCACCTGCCGGACGCTTTGCTTGCCTCTCGCTCTTTTGCGTAGTCAAGCAGCCAATCGACTTTGACCTGAACGGCAATTGAGCAAGAACGAAAAAGAGGATCAAAGATTCAAATAAGATAATTGAGCACTTAAGACCAAGGGTATGATCGCGGCACGAAGCTCAATAGAGTCGTCAAATTTGTCAGCTTGACGCTGTCTCATGCAGACACGCAAGCATCAACAAACCTTTCGCTCGACGGAAATGCATGCAGCCTCTCTCTGCCAGGCCATGCCGTTTCTCTCTCGATTTCATTGCATCTTCCTTTCTTTCATCATATGCAGTTGTTCTGTCGATCCGTCTTGCATGCATTGCATCCGTCCTGTCCTGTCCTCTCGAGCGTCTTCCCTCACCCCTGTGCCGCCCCACATGCATGCAGAAGACCGGATGAGCACAGGGCAACTGGATGTCCATTTAAAATTTTGGCAGCAGCAGCAGCTGACCAGAGACATCCGACCCGCCGCATGTTCACGAGTGGCGACCTTCACGAGGGCCTCCCGGCTCGTTAGGGCGATGTCCTGCATCCATCCATCCATCCATCCATTCATTGCGTGAGGGAGAGACAGTGCACGAGAGAGAATCACAAGGAAGTATCGAATGTTCAAGTCCCTCTAGCATGCAAGTCTGGTTCCAATGATTCATTCGCAAGCTCACGGACAGAATTAATCCTCGAAGCCACTGTTCCGGTTCGTATTATTTGCCTTAGGAGTTTTTCTTTCATCACAAATCCTAGAACCGCCTCTTGTCAAAGGGTGTCGCTGTGTTTCATTTTCAGTGAGCACAGGAGGAAACAAAAGGGAAACTGAAAAGGAGCACAAGCAAATCAGCAATTCAAAGAAAGGACTGCATGACTCTTCGACGGATGGGTTGAGAAAAAAAAATAGCGAGCAAAATGAAAAGTGAGACACGTGAAAAGACACACCCGGAGAGGAGAGGAGAATAAAACGACTCACTCACATCCTCACGTCCGTCAAATCCCGTCATCGCGCCCCCTCCAGCAAAGACACCCTGATGCGGTGCTTTCTCCCACTCTCGAATTTCCTGAGTGACTGAGACCCATTCCCTTGCACACACAGGAGGCCAGAGGATGCCATCACTTTCCTGTAGTCCTTCCACAATCTGCTCTATCTCGGTTCCTCCCCCAGGAGCATCAAAGCAATCTGGGGCGAACACCACAATTCTCCGAGTGGCTCCCATTCTATACCCCCCCTTCTTTTTCAGGAAGAAACGAGGCCCGACTTCCTCGTTCACAGGCAAGAACACACTCTGATGACCCGCCGTCTCTTTTTCTCTTGCCGTATCTCGCGAGAGGCCCTTCCACCCAGAGTAGTCGCCCGCCGTGCTCTCCCACTGACGGCAAATGGCGAGGAACCCCGCCTGTGACAACACTTTCACTTCACCCCCCCCTGCCCCCTTCTCCTCCTGTTGGAAAAGTTTCACAATCTCATCAGGCACCGTTAAGTCCTCAAAAGAACCCTCCTCGGGAATCATCGCCTGGATCGGAACTTTCCCTGCAGAAAGGAGGCCTCTACGTGCCAGGGGTGCCAGACAGGTGTAAGAAATAGGGGGCCAAAGAACGAGTTGGTCGTCCTCCGCCTTCATCAAGAGGGTCCTGAATGTGTCTCTGTCGCTCCAGGGAACGATTAAGACTCGATCGCCAACATTCTCCTCCGACAAGACGGAAGCGTCGGAGGAAGGGGAGAAGAAAGCCTTTGCCCGGCTGTCGGAAGAGCCCTCGGCTTCCTCACAGAGAATTGATCTGCAGTATTTCATGACGAGAACATCGACTTCATTTTATTGCACGCTCATGCAGAAGGGAACCCAATGAACGACGGTAATAATTGGGTCGATTAAGCAGAAATTGTTTGACGCGCGCGCAAGGGCATCGTAGACACGCAAACATTCGATCGGAGAGGGAGATAAGGGGGGGAACTTTTCTTTATCCGTGCTTCGGCAGCACCCTTTTCTCTTTTTTATCTCCTTTTCTTCTTCATTCATGTGAATTTCCTTTCACCCAAATCGTCAGCACTCTGTACGTTGTGGTCTGTATGATGGAGTCTTCTCCACAATCGCCTTGAAACAAACAAAAAAGAAAAGGTAGATATCTGCCTGCCCTTTCGGTGTCAACCAACTGACTGGCTGGCTGGCTGGCTGACCGACTGACTCAGTGACTGACTGACCGACCGACTGACTGTGTAACCGACTGACTCAGTGACTCAGTGACGGACCGACCGACTGGCTCAGTGACTGATCGACTCACTGACTGACTGAGTGAGTGAGTGAGTGAGTGAGTGAGTGACTGACTGACAATAAGGGGGGTTCCAGGGCTTGGGGCCGGATGGCTTCCTTCCACCAAGCTGGGAGGAGCAGACGGACCTGCAGGTAGTCAGTCACTCACTCACTTCTGTAATGTATTCGTCCCACCTACTTGTCATACATACACGCACAGACAGGTGTACATTTGGTCAGTTCGCTTTCTCTTATCTGCTTCATTTTGCCCAAATATCTCGTTTGCCGTCCACGTTTCTTCCTCCTTCTTCTTTTTCCACCCCCCTTGAACCATCGCGACGTTCCCCCTTCTCACTTTTGCTTTTTTCTGAATGTTTTGCTCTTCCGACCGCCACTCCGCCTCCCCACTCGCTGCCTGCATTCCTTTTATTCTCGAGATAGATACTCTCCGTTTTACTTTTCTCTCTCTGCTAGGGCTTTCTCTATCCGTTTCCTTATCGTTCCTCAGCTTTGAGTAGGAAAAACAGGAGAGCGCGTACCACCAATATGCAAGAGGCAGAAGGGATGTGCTTACCGATCCTGACATAACCAGATTGTGAAGAGGCTGGTACATTTCCGTTGAGACAGAAGGAAGGGAGACGGAACCAGGCGCAGGCCAGTCTTCCCACTGGCACTCTTCTTCCTCTTCGAATTCCTCTTCCTCTTCGGTCATTTCCTTTTGTTCAGTCACCTCCTCTTCCACCCCCTCGTCGGCTAGACCTGCAACGAATTGCATTTCACGTGCATCTCGAGTCAAGCAAACGAAATGCAGAAGGATCCCCCTCTGTCTTTCTATCAGAGTTCTAGTCATTGTGGTGACGAGAAAAGATCTAGAGAAGGAGCAGGAACAAAAGTGGAGGTATACTAAGACGTTTTAAAAAGTTGAATGAAGGAAAAAAGAGAAGAGTCATGCGTCCAGTATAGAAACACAAAAAAAACATAAACGGCAAAAAAAGAAGACATAAAAAAGCACAGGAATTTCATACAAGGAAAAGAAGAAGAAGAAGAAGAAGAAGAAGAAAAGAAAAATAAGTGGAAGGAGACAAAAAAACACAAACAAAATTTCCATCGACTGTCTTGATTTGCCCTCTTCATCAAAATTGTTTCCCCATCCATGACCCCACTTTCCTTTCTAAAGGCTTGAAGCTCCCAATTCACCCACCCACCGGTATTTTCCTCTGGCGCCGCTTGGGTAATCACCACAACCTCTTCCTCTTCGCCGTCGCGGCTTCCCTCTGACTGACGCTCTCCACTGACGTCTCTCTCTCCCTCTCCTTCGGCAGAAAGGAGCGCAGACCTTGAGACCTGGGGGGAGAGAGCGGAGAGGTGTAGCGTCACTGTGGGTTTTGCAAAGAAACGGAAAGATCCTCGAGGACAAGTGAAGCGCGAGACAGGAAAAATCCAAAGAAAAGCGTTTCCAACAGCTACTTCTCAGTTCGCGTCCGCAGAGACCTTCTCCTCGTCCACCCACCCATCCACCCATTCATCCAACGATCCACCCACCCATCCATCCATCCATCCATCCATCCATCCACCCATCAACCCATCCACCCACCCACCCATCCACCCACCCATCTACCCATCCATCCATCCATTCATCCATCCATCCATCTACCCACTTGTCTCACTCACTAACTTGCTCGCTGCCCCAGACACTCACCCACTCATTGGACGGATGGGTGGATGGTTGACTATATGACCAATCAATCAATCAATCAATCAATCAAGCAAGCAAGCAAGCAAGGAAGCAAGCAATCGGTCAAGCAAGCAAGCAATCACTGAAAATAGGTCTTCAGTGCCGGCAGGCTGAGCACTGACTTGTCTGACAATTTTGGCAGCCTCTCGTCTTGCCTCTTCCTCCTCCCGAGCTCTCAAATTCCTCTCCGCTTCTTCAAGAGCCTGTAGACAGATACATGCAGACAGACAGCGAATTATGATCCCTTTGTTCCCTTTCTTCTGCGAGACAATTGGGTAGAAGAAGAGGAGGTATGGGTTTGCATTGTCCTCTATTGCTTTCGCAAACAAGGTCGATCCTGTCCATCCATCCTTCGATGGATGAGACGACCCTCCACATGACACGGCTTGCGCTGATGAAACCCTTTTTTGTGTCCGTAGTGCATACACAGAGAGAAAGGGCTCTCTCGAATCGATCAGAACAGACAAAAAGAAAACAATACAAACAAAACAATCAGAGGTTCGACGGCCCAGAGCCGTGATGCAGGTTTCCTTTCAATCCTTTCGTGAGAGGCTTCCTCATGCCATCCTTTCACTAATTTCTTTTCTTTTCCCTCTGACCCACTTGGTCTCTTTCGTTGAGGGTCGATTGAAGGCTCTCAATTTTCTTCGCAGCCTCCTCCAACGCAGCCGCGGCTCGCTGCTTCGACTCTCGCTCTGCAGAAGTCAAAACTCAAATTCGTGATACCGCCGTGATATGAATACTACTCGATCAGTGCATGAACATCAAAATCCGGATGGGTTAAATTCTTCAACGAAAAATGTTGTGTTCAATCTTTATTTTGGGAGAAATGATGAGAACTTAGCAGAGAAAAAGAAATGTGCCAATGTTGTGCGTCATCTCCAGCAATGCAGCGCATTTTGGCCTTTTTGCTTTACACAGCAGATTGACGCATAGACACACACACACACACACACACACACACGCACACACACACACACACACACACGCACGC